>SJYW01045797.1:484652-498177 GCA_006410735.1 Raphicerus campestris | reverse complement strand
CGCTCTCACCCATGTTGTTCCAAATGACAAAATTTTACTCTTTTTTATGGCTGTATATGTGTACTACATCTTTTTTATCCATTCATCTGTTGATGGACACTTAGATTGTTCTCCTGTCTTGGTTATTGTAAATAATGCTTCTAAGAACATTGGAGCTCATATGTTTTTATAAATTAGTGGGGTTTTGGGGATACTTACCCGGGAACATAATAGCTGGGTTACGTGGTAGTTCTTTGAGAAACTTCATACTGTTTTCCATGGTGGCTTCACAAATGTACCTTCCCACAAACAGTGTATAAGTGTTCCCTTTTCTCTGCGTCTTTGCCCAGATTTGTTATTTGTGTTATTTTGATGATAGTTGTTCTGATAGGTATGATATGATATCTCACTGTGTTTTCAGCATTTCCTGGATGAGTGGTGAAGCTGAACATATTTTCATGGGCCTGTTAGCCATTGGCATTTCCTCTTTGGAAAAATAGCTAGCTATTCAGTTCTTCTGCCCATTTTTAAATTGGATTGTTTATCTCTTTAATGGACAAGAGTTGTTCAAAACTTTCAAGCCTATTTTCAGGGACTTAATGTTTAGAGAAAAGAGATCATTAAAGTGGGAAGGGATGTCAGAATTATCCAGCCCAACCTTTTCTATTTGCAGCAAAATAAACTGAGTCATGGAGAGAAATATCGCCCCAAATCACAGTGGTATAAAACAGCCAAGACCAACCACTCATTCCTTGTCAAGCGATGATCTCATCAGCCTTCAATTCAGATAATCTTCGAATAAAACTTTGGGAATGTGTGTTAGACTTTCTGAATCTAAATTTAAAATTGGGACTGAAACAGATAATCCAGGAGAGTTCCTTTCTTTCCTTCTTTTCGTCCCCTTCCCTGATTTCCAGTTCAGTCTTCAGCCTGCGAACCTTGTGTTCTTACCTTCAGAGAGAACTGGTGGCTCCTAGAGGAGCAGAGGACAGCAGCGGTGAGATCGCGGGCCGCAGGGTGAGAACGCGGGCCGCAGGGTGAGAACGCTGGCCGTGGCTGAGATTTTCACTGTCGTCAATGTGTGCGTTCACCACCTGTGCACCTGGGTCCTTTGGGCAGTTCCTAAGCTGCCGTGTCTCAGCATCTTCATTTCTAAACTGTGCACGCTGCTGCTGCTAAGTTGCTGCTAAGTTGCTTCAGCCGTGTCCGACTCTGTGCGACCCCATAGACGGCAGCCCAACAGGCTCCCCTGTCCCTAGGATTCTTCAGGCAAGAAACTGTGCATAAACGTGTTTAATTCATTCAGACATGCTTAGTGGGAGCTCTCGGTTCTAGGCTCTGAGGATTTACCAGTGAACCAGGCAGATAAAAGTCCTGCTCTCCTGACCATTCATTCTAGCGCTAGGGGACAGACAATCAGCTGATAAAACTCAATTCAGTTCAGTTCAGTCGCTCTGTCGTGTCCGACTCTTTGCAACCCCATGGACTGAGCTGATAAACTGATTTATCAAAAAAAAAAAGGGCTCTCCCCTTCCTCCACACATAACAAGACTGTGCCTTCTTCCTGGAGCTTTCTGTCTATAGAGAGGCAAAAGCTTAGAGCCTTCCCAGCATTAAGATTCTTATTGAAAAGTCACCTTTACTGGCTTCCTACTTTAAATTTCAGGTCGACCATTGTCACAACCTGTACTGTTTTTTCTGCCCTATTTTTTTTTAATCTTTGACCTTTGGTATTAACACATCCTATCTTTACTTCTTTGTCTTGTTTATGTTGCAGCTTCCTCACTAAAGGATAAACTCCAAGAAGGGAGGGACGTTTGTCTGTTTTATTCTCTACTCTATCCCAAGGCTCTAGAATGCAGCTGGTATCTATCAGGAGTTCATGATCTATTTATTAAATGAGTACATTCATATCTAATATAATTTCTTACGGTGATATTTGCAATTAAGCAAAATAGAGTAAGTTATTAGAGAAAGCAACCATGGTACTATTTTATTTTTTGTATGTGTGCATTCCAATAAAACTTTATTTATAAAAGCAAACACTGCGCTAGACTTCACCAGAGGACTGCAGTTTGCTGATGCCTGGTAAGCTTCAGACTGACGTAGACTTGAGTCACAGCTCAGCTCCTGACTAGTCCTGCAAACTTGGGCACTAATCATTTTGTTAAGATTTTTTTTTAATATGGACCATTTTTTAAAGTCTTTATTAAATTTGTTACAATATTACTTCTGTTTTATATTTTTATATTTGGGCAGTGAGGCACGTAGGAACTTAGTTCCCTGACCAGGGATCAAACCTATGGCTCCTGCAGTAGAGGGGAAAGGTTTAACCACTGGACCACCAGGGAAGTCCCTCGGGTACTAATTTTTAAAAGAGTGAAGACGGAAGACCTCTCTCAGAAAGCTTTGACCTAAGACATGAATAAAGTGAGAAAGATGAACCATGGGGTAGCCAAAGGCCGACTGTTTGGCAGAAGAAATGGCATGTACAAAGGCCCCGAGGCCGTTTAGATTTGGCTCTGTTAACAACAGGAAGCACCTGGAGTTAGGAGGAGAGAGGGAGGGGCAAAGTGACGGCTCAGATAAACCCTGGCGGGGATGTGGACTTGACAGTGAGTGGTGGTCGCTGTTTAGTCACTAACTTGTATCTGACTCTTGTGCAGCCCCTTGGAGTCACAGGCCGCCAGGCCATCAAACCCACGTCCCTGTGTGCCAGGTGGATGCTTTACTGCTGAGCCACCAGGGAAGCCATATGGATATATATTTTTTTGCCAGCATAAGTTACTGCAAGACATTAAGCAAAGTTCCCTGTGTTGTTCAGATTTTATTTGTCAAGTTTAAAAAGCACGTGCTAGGGCCTTCCCTGGCGGTCCAGTGATTAAGACTTCACCTTCCAATGCAAGGGCTGTGTGTGGGTTTGCTCCCTAGTCGGGAAGCTAAGATCCCACAGAGCCAAAAATCTAAAACATAAAGCAGAAGCAAAACTGTAACAAATTCAATAAAGACTTTAAAGATGGTCCACATCAAAAAAAGAATAGTTTAAAAAGCATGTGCTATATTTAATTCCAAAAAAATTTACAGAAATTGGTCAAAAAATTCACATACAGTTGGTAGAATATGTACGTTTCTTTTTTTGCCCAAAAGGCATGGCAGTGGGCACAGTGCCAGCTATACATTATGAATTTAGCTTCTTTGTCCTGAAAACATGTTCATTACTCCAAAACTTGGAGTTGGGGCTGCCCTAAGTAATCGCTGTCTTACAATTCAGGCCCCTGTACTTCTGTGGGGCTGCGCTTTCCCACTCTGTGTCACACCACCAGCAGACAGCCAGGGGCTGCAGATGAGGGCTCTTTCTCACATTCAGCTGTCCCCAGGCTCCCCTGTCCCTGGTGGGTGTGCTGAGTCCCCCTTGAGAGCAACGCCCCACTGGGGACCCCAAGCTGCCCTGGGGCAGAGGACTTATCCTGGCGCTCAGTCCTATACCTGAAAGCTGTCTCTGGACCCCTAAAAGAGAGCTAAGAGGTCCTTGGAATATTCCCTAGAAGAAGAGAACTATATCCAATATCTTGCAATAACCTAAAATGGAAAAGAGTCTGAAAAAGAACACATATAATACATATATGTTGACTACGCCACAGCCTTTGACTGTGTGGATCACAATAAACTGTGGGAAATTCTGAAAGAGATGGGAATACCACCAGACCACCTGACCTGCCTCTTGAGAAACCAGTATGCAGGTCAGGAAGCAACAGTTAGAACTGGACATGGAACAACAGACTGGTTCCAAATAGGAAAAGGAGTACGCCAAGGCTCTATATTTGTCACCCTGCTTATTTAACTTATATGCAGAGTACATCATGAGAAATGCTGGGCTGGAAGAAGCACAAGCTGGAATCAAGATTGACAGGAGAAATATCAATAACCTCATATATGCCGATGACACCACCCTTATGGCAGAAAGTGAAGAAGAACTAAAGAGCCTCTTGATGAAAGTGAAAGAAGAGAGTGAAAAAGTTGGCTTAAAGCTCAACATTCAGAAAACGAAGATCATGGCATCTGGTCCCATCACTTCACGAGAAATAGATGAGGAAACAGTGGAAACAGTGTCAGACTTTATTTTGGGGGGCTCCAAATCACTGCAGATGATGATTGTAGCCATGAAATTAAAAGACGCTTGCTCCTTGGAAGGAAAGTTATGACCAACTTAGACAGCATATTAAAACGCAGAGACATTATTTTGTCAACAAAGGTCCATCTAGTCAAGGCCACGGTTTTTCCAGTAGTCATGTATGAATGTGAGAGTTGGACTCTAAAGAAAGCTGAGCAATGAAGAATTGATGCTTTTGAACTGTGCTGATGGAGAAGATTCTTGAGAGTCCCTTGGACTGTAAGGAGATCAGTCCTGGGTGTTCATTGGAAGGACTGATGTTGAAGCTGAAACTCCAATACTTTGGCCATCTGACATGAGTTTGGGTAAACTCCAGGAGTTGGTGAGGGACAGGGAGGCCTGGTGTGCTGCGGTTCATGGGGTCGCAGAGTCAGACATGACTGAGCGACTGAACTGAACTGGTATGTATATACAATATACAATATGGTTATACAATATTGTATATACAATGCATATATATATATATATGTATGTATGTATGTATGTATGTATTATATGATGCATAGATAGCTACAGGAGCACGCCAGGCTTCCCTGTCCTCCACCATCTCCCAGAGTTTGCTCAAATTCATCCCCATTGAGTCTGCAATGTTTTCTGTCTGAGCCACCTGCTGTAAACCTCAAACTAACACAGTATTGTCAATCCACTCTATTTCAGTTAGAGAGAAAGCAAAGGAAACAAAGAAGTGACCCCACCCATCAGGCACAGGTTACATCTGCTCTTTCTAAGCCAAGCGCCAGAGTGCTGAGCCTTCTCCCTCACAGAAGGGACAGTGTTCAGGGACCCTGGCCAGCTCCAGCCTTGGCAGCATGAAGGCTCAGCAGCCGCCCCTTGGCAACTGGCTCTGAGTTGTCTTCAATTCAAATAATGGAAAATGATTTTTAATTTGGTTATTGCTCCTTTAGAATTTTTTTTAAAAAAGTATTCTATCGGACCTCTTCTAAGGATCTTCCTTTTACTTCATAAAATGATGCAAGAAAATTGCTTTCAATGAATTATGTATTAAAATAAACAAACCAACTTTCTTGTCACCTAGTACTTAATGTATTAGGGAAATCGACTCCTCAGTCTTCTTCGGGTCAGTTCAGTTCAGTTCAGTCGCTCAGTCGCATCCAACGCTTTGCGATCCCATGGACCGCAGCACGCCAGGCCTCCCTGTCCATCACCAACTCCCATAGTTCACTCAGACTCACGTCCATCCACTCAGTGACGCCACCCACAAGGATCAAAAGTTTAAAAGAACAAAACAGTGCATCATCTTGCTGACGGAGGCTTCCGGCCGCTGTGGGCCCCAGATGGGCCAGGACTCCTCATGGGTGAGGGCAGGGACCGAGGGCGCTTCTGCTGTTGAGGAGGCACAGATTCCATACGGCAGTGGGTTCTGGGCCCTAGTGCCTGATGGCCTGAGGTGGAGTTGATAGTAATAACAGAAATAAAGATTATGATAAGTGTAACTTACCTGAATCAGCCCCAAACCAGCCCCCACGCCAGGCCTTATAAAAATTGTCTCCAGGAAACCCCTCCCTGGTGGTAGCAATGTTGCAGACTGCTGCTCTAAAGAGCTGTATATAGACAATTGCAATGAGCTTTGGTCAGACAAGACTTCAAAAATTTGTTTTTTTCTCATTTTTATGGACTTTCTCATCCTCATCCTTCATTTCTTGACATTTAGAAGAGTTTTATAATTTAAGAATCCAGTGATCTATACACTGATGTACACAGATTAGTTTGGAGGTAACCATAAAGCGTCTGCCTACAATGATGGAGACCTGGGTTCGATCCCCTGGGTTGGGGAGATCCCCTGGAGAAGGAAATGGCAACCCACTCCAGTATTCTTACCTGGAAAATCCCATGGATGGTGCCTGATAGGCTACAGTCCATGGGGTCGCAAAGACTCAGACACGACTGAGCGACTTCACTTCACTTCACTTCAAAAGGCAAGAGGGAAAACCATAAAGAGCAAAATTCAAAGTTGTGTAGTAGTTATGCCATAGCCTAAACATCTATATTAATAACAAATGTTGGTAAATATCTCTCCCAATGTATTGTTAGGTATCTCTCACATGGATCAGATAGAACATGAGCTTCTAACTTTTTGAATATCAATTCAATATGGTAAGATAAATTGAGAAAATGTAATTTTAAGGTCAAACGTATAATCCTGCAGGTAATGCTTTGTTCTGTTCCCAAATTATGTTTCCCCTTTTCCTTTCTAGTAGTGAAAAATAAGGTAGCTATTTTTGGAGGAGGAGGAGGGGAAAAAACGGAAGGAAAAAGGAAGGAGATAAGGGTGGGGGGAGGGGAGCAGAGGACTAAGAAAGAAAAAGTATTCAGGGATTTAAGAGTTAGATTAAAAGTTTTTTTTATTTAATGCAAAACAGAAAGCATTCCACTCCTTTCACAGGGAAAAATAGCAAAGAAAAAAAATTCATTAAGCCTCCTTGCCCTTCAAAAGCAAAATGAATGGAGGTTGATGTTTGATGACATTTTGAGATCAGATATATTTGCCAGTGGCTTTGGCGAGACAGGCCGAGGGTGGCTGGGGGCGGATGAGGGGTTGGCTGTCCCCATGGCAACAGTGTGCCGGCTTTGATGGGAAGGAACAGCNAGTGACGCCACCCACAAGGATCAAAAGTTTAAAAGAACAAAACAGTGCATCATCTTGCTGACGGAGGCTTCCGGCCGCTGTGGGCCCCAGATGGGCCAGGACTCCTCATGG
Organism: Raphicerus campestris; assembly: GCA_006410735.1. NCBI lineage: Eukaryota > Metazoa > Chordata > Mammalia > Artiodactyla > Bovidae > Raphicerus > Raphicerus campestris. The sequence continues at coordinate 491,308 of SJYW01045797.1, read as the reverse complement.
GTGAGGGCAGGGACCGAGGGCGCTTCTGCTGTTGAGGAGGCACAGATTCCATACGGCAGTGGGTTCTGGGCCCTAGTGCCTGATGGCCTGAGGTGGAGTTGATAGTAATAACAGAAATAAAGATTATGATAAGTGTAACTTACCTGAATCAGCCCCAAACCAGCCCCCACGCCAGGCCTTATAAAAATTGTCTCCAGGAAACCCCTCCCTGGTGGTAGCAATGTTGCAGACTGCTGCTCTAAAGAGCTGTATATAGACAATTGCAATGAGCTTTGGTCAGACAAGACTTCAAAAATTTGTTTTTTTCTCATTTTTATGGACTTTCTCATCCTCATCCTTCATTTCTTGACATTTAGAAGAGTTTTATAATTTAAGAATCCAGTGATCTATACACTGATGTACACAGATTAGTTTGGAGGTAACCATAAAGCGTCTGCCTACAATGATGGAGACCTGGGTTCGATCCCCTGGGTTGGGGAGATCCCCTGGAGAAGGAAATGGCAACCCACTCCAGTATTCTTACCTGGAAAATCCCATGGATGGTGCCTGATAGGCTACAGTCCATGGGGTCGCAAAGACTCAGACACGACTGAGCGACTTCACTTCACTTCACTTCAAAAGGCAAGAGGGAAAACCATAAAGAGCAAAATTCAAAGTTGTGTAGTAGTTATGCCATAGCCTAAACATCTATATTAATAACAAATGTTGGTAAATATCTCTCCCAATGTATTGTTAGGTATCTCTCACATGGATCAGATAGAACATGAGCTTCTAACTTTTTGAATATCAATTCAATATGGTAAGATAAATTGAGAAAATGTAATTTTAAGGTCAAACGTATAATCCTGCAGGTAATGCTTTGTTCTGTTCCCAAATTATGTTTCCCCTTTTCCTTTCTAGTAGTGAAAAATAAGGTAGCTATTTTTGGAGGAGGAGGAGGGGAAAAACGGAAGGAAAAAGGAAAGAGATAAGGGTGGGGGGAGGGGAGCAGAGGACTAAGGAAGAAAAAGTATTCAGGGATTTAAGAGTTAGATTTAAAGTTTTTTTATTTAATGCAAAACAGAAAGCATTCCACTCCTTTCACAGGGAAAAATAGCAAAGAAAAGAAAATTCATTAAGCCTCCTTGCCCTTCAAAAGCAAAATGAATGGAGGTTGATGTTTGATGACATTTTGAGATCAGATATATTTGCCAGTGGCTTTNAGAAAGCATTCCACTCCTTTCACAGGGAAAAATAGCAAAGAAAAAAAATTCATTAAGCCTCCTTGCCCTTCAAAAGCAAAATGAATGGAGGTTGATGTTTGATGACATTTTGAGATCAGATATATTTGCCAGTGGCTTTGGCGAGACAGGCCGAGGGTGGCTGGGGGCGGATGAGGGGTTGGCTGTCCCCATGGCAACAGTGTGCCGGCTTTGATGGGAAGGAACAGCGATGCTTGAGGTTCTTAAATGTATTTTTCAAAAACAAAAAATAAGGGAGATTAAAAACAATTCAAATGGGAGATGAATGATGTTCTAATTAAAGATATGGAACTCTAGGTGCTATCTTTTGCTGAAACAAGATAAAAAATAAACGTATAATAAATCAAAAATAGAGCAAGGAGTTGAGCAATAATGACCATCCTGAGAGGTGGGAGAGATGTACGTGGAGTTCCTAAGCTTCTCGGAGCACCTGAGAGGAGGAAGCGATGGCTAGACGTGGCCCCTGGCTGGGACTAGGAACTGACTCCTGGCTGTGGCTCCGTAGCTTTATTGGATTTCAGGCAAAAGTTACTTAAATTTTCTAAGCAGTCATTTCCTCTTTTATGAGATGAAATGATGTGATAAAACTACCTGAAGAAAAAGTCTGAAGAGTTGGAAGTTTGACTCATCGATTTTGATAGGAAATGTAATCTTCGAATAGTCTTTATAATAAAACAAACAGGATAAGCTTCAATCATTTGTCAGCATCACTCCATGAAACCATCAGTAATTTTAGGGTGATTTCTTAAGATTTCTCATGAGAGAGTGTGAAAAGTGAAAGTGTTAGCTGCTCTTTGTGCAAAGCTCCTCCATCCATGGAATTCTCCAGGCAAGAATACAGGAGTGGGTTCCCATTTCCCCCTTCAATGGATCTTCCCAATCCAGGTATCAATCTGAGCCACGAGGAAAGCCCAATTAAGAGTTTATGTGAGTGTTTTTAGCTATACTGAGAAAGATCCTAATTTATGCTCATTTTTAGCCAATAATCTATATTCAAAGAAGCTGAGAAGGCAATGGCACTCCACTCCAGTACTCTTGCCTGGAGAATCGCATGGATGGAGGAGCCTGGTGGGCTGCTGTCCATGGGGTCGCTAAGAGTCGGGTACGACTGAGCGACTTCACTTTCACTTTTCACTTTCATGCATTGGAGAAGGAAATGGCACCCACTCCAGTGTTCTTGCCTGGAGAATCCCAGGGACGGGGGAGCCTGGTGGGCTGCCGTCTATGGGTTCGCAGAGAGTCGGACACGACTGAAACGACTTAGCAGCAGCAGCAGCAGCTATATTCAAAGAGGCAGTGCAGTGCTCTCTTTTTAATGATAGTATAATATGTATTCTATTTGGTATCAACTCTTCACATTGATATTCTCTGTAATGAAACCATAGGCTTTCATAATTTTAAATTTCACAAAGAAAAACAAAGATAAAATGATGTAGAGGGTTTTTTTGTTTATTTATTTATTTATTTTGGTTTGTTTTCCTTTTTGTTTTTTAAAATAATCCTCCTGGTAGAAGGATACCATGCCCATTTAGAAATCTTTCCTTTTTCCTTCCTCCATCCCTCCCTCTGTTCTTCCCTCCCTCATCCATCCTTTCTTTCCTTTTTTTATTGTGTTATTCTACTAAGAAAAAAATTTTAAGCATGGGTCATTTTAGATGGAAAAATATTTTCTTGATTTATATTTGGGGCTTTGATGTGCAGCTAAATTAGCAATGGAAGTCATTGGGTTTTCGTGTTTGCTTCTAAATCTAAGGGAGGAAAGATGGGTTGATCCTGTTTGGAATTTTAACTTCAGATCCCTAAAGACCTTGCATATGTTTCCAAGGCTTTGTAAGGACAACCTGATGATACTCTGCTGAGAACCACAAAGCAAGTTANAGAAGCTGAGAAGGCAATGGCACCCCACTCCAGTACTCTTGCCTGGAGAATCGCATGGATGGAGGAGCCTGGTGGGCTGCTGTCCATGGGGTCGCTAAGAGTCGGGTACGACTGAGCGACTTCACTTTCACTTTTCACTTTCATGCATTGGAGAAGGAAATGGCACCCACTCCAGTGTTCTTGCCTGGAGAATCCCAGGGACGGGGGAGCCTGGTGGGCTGCCGTCTATGGGTTCGCAGAGAGTCGGACACGACTGAAACGACTTAGCAGCAGCAGCAGCAGCTATATTCAAAGAGGCAGTGCAGTGCTCTCTTTTTAATGATAGTATAATATGTATTCTATTTGGTATCAACTCTTCACATTGATATTCTCTGTAATGAAACCATAGGCTTTCATAATTTTAAATTTCACAAAGAAAAACAAAGATAAAATGATGTAGAGGGTTTTTTTGTTTATTTATTTATTTATTTTGGTTTGTTTTCCTTTTTGTTTTTTAAAATAATCCTCCTGGTAGAAGGATACCATGCCCATTTAGAAATCTTTCCTTTTTCCTTCCTCCATCCCTCCCTCTGTTCTTCCCTCCCTCATCCATCCTTTCTTTCCTTTTTTTATTGTGTTATTCTACTAAGAAAAAAATTTTAAGCATGGGTCATTTTAGATGGAAAAATATTTTCTTGATTTATATTTGGGGCTTTGATGTGCAGCTAAATTAGCAATGGAAGTCATTGGGTTTTCGTGTTTGCTTCTAAATCTAAGGGAGGAAAGATGGGTTGATCCTGTTTGGAATTTTAACTTCAGATCCCTAAAGACCTTGCATATGTTTCCAAGGCTTTGTAAGGACAACCTGATGATACTCTGCTGAGAACCACAAAGCAAGTTAGGGAGCCATAGAGTCAGAAGACGGATACAGCCTCTACATTCAGTCATCTTCCTGCTGAAAGATATTTGAAAACAGCCCTGGCTTTTATTTTTATGTACCAATCTCTGACATCTTTAAAACTATATATAAAAAAAAAAAAGCAAGGAGGGAGTGTTGACCAAATATTCCCCAAGACATGTGCAAAGGCAGGAAAATAAGTCGACTTAAAACAAATCATCAATCTTTAGTCACTCAGATGTTTCTTCAAATAGAAACATTCTGTTGCTCTTGGAATAGCTATAAGAGCTCAATCTTAGGCAGTATCATCAAGTGTAGAAGTTTGGATTAAATTTATTCTTCTTCTCCCACCCCCACCATCCCATGGACACACACAAACTGTCCTAAAGGAGAAATGTCATGTTTTGGAAAGAGATACTATTTACAAGTATGTAAATATACTGAATTTTAGGGGACATCTGTTTTGAATTTCTCAGTATACTGTGTATATTTTTATTCCACTATTTCTCCCAGTGTATTCCAGATTCATCATAATGGATGTACAGCTAATTTTAAAAATTTACTGTCCAATTCAATAATGTATATTTAGTAACCACAGAGGTTTGCAAAAATTGTACTTTCAATATAAGACTGGTTTGAGCTAAAGTAAAAAGTTATATTTAACGGCAGCAGGGGAACTGAGCCCTTTGCCATTCTTTCTGTCATATGCCACAAGCTAGTTCCCATAACAGAAAGGAAACTTACTCTTTCATATCTTTTGCCTCCAAGGGACATTTTTAGCTTTCTTATACCAACTTTTTATCCCAGGAAATGATAATATTTCTCTGCACTGCCCTCACATGTTTTCAGTATGGTGTGGGGAAACTGGTAACTTAAAAGTTCTCATTGAAAGGTCTTTCGTGGAGTCAATTCTGTTCATTAGAGTTACAGGCATATAGTTTGGGTGTATAGAATTGAACTTTCAGTTTCTTTAAAGTCAGTATACGTTGGAGAAGGCGATGGCACCCCACTCCAGTACCCTTGCCTGGAAAATCCCATGGACGGAGGAGCCTGGTGGGCTGCAGTCCATGGGGTCACTAAGAGTTGGACACGATTGAGCGACTTCACTTTGACTTCTCACTTTCATGCATTGGAGAAGGAAATGGCAACCCACTCCAGTGTTCATGCCTGGAGAATCCCAGGGATGGCAGAGCCTGGTGGGCTGCCGTCTATGAGGTCGCACAGAGTCAAACATGACTGAAGCGACTTAGCAGCAGCAGCAGCAGCAGCAGCAGTATAAGTTAGCAACAGTTTGTATCTTTCAGGTGATTCCCTGGTGGCTTAGAGGGTAAAGCATCTGCCTGCAATGCAGCAGATCTGGGTTCAATCCCTGGGTCAGGACGACCCCTTGGAGAAGGAAATGGCAACCCACTCTAGTATTCTTGCCTGGAGAGTCCCATGGACAGAGGAGCCTGGTGGGCTACAGTCCACGGGGCCACAAAGAGTCAGACACAACTGAGTGACTTCACTTAACATAACTGGACAGAGTATTGAGTTGAAAATGTGAAAGAATCTATTTTTAAGTGATCATTTAGGTGAAAAACACCATTTAGTAAACCATTTTTGCTACCATAAAATAGCAATAAGAATTGGGAGAATTTTTTTGACAAGCTATTGCCAAAATTATTTTTCTTTTTTTAACCATACAATAAAAGCTGAAAGTAGACTGAAGCATACTATATTTTTATAGATTTCTTTCCAAATAACAGATTTTTCTCTGTAAATATCCTTATGTAAAGTATACCTTTCCTGTGATATAAAGGATAAGGTATGGGGAGAAACTAATTGGATTGCTCAAATTAGTCAACATTTGAAACTATTTGGGGAATGCTTTAGCCTTTTAGGTAACTATGTAATACAATTTCTTATCTTCTGTTCAGAATTTCTTCCTGTGAGCAATAAGCAGAAATCCAAAGAAAATTTTTAAAATGCAACTTTAGATGTACTATGATGACCACAGTGTGAACAGGTGTCTCAGCGAGAAAGCTTTGCTGAAAAACGCACCAAGAATAATAATGTGGCTGCTGCTGCTGAGTCGCTTCAGTCATGCCCAACTCTGTACGACCCCACAGATGGCAACCCACCAGGCTCCCCCGTCCCTGGGATTCTCCAGGCAAGAACACTGGAGTGGGTTGCCATTTCCTTCTCCAATGCATGAAACTGAAAAGTCAAAGTGAAGTCACTCAGTCGTGTCCAACTCTTAGCGACCCCATGGACTGTAGCCCACCAGGCTCCTCCATCCACGGGATTCTCCAGGCAAGAGTACTGGAGTGGGGTGCCATTGCCTTCTCCGAATAACGTGACAGTGGTGTGATTATTGACTTTTTGGACATGGATAGGAACTGAATCTAAAAAAGCAAAAGGAAATTTGGAGGGAAAAAGACTCGAATAAACTTCCTTACGGTATTTTTAAAGCTCTTTCTAACATTATCTTTTGGGGAAAATATCTTCTAGCTTATGACCAACCTAGATAGTATATTCGAAAGCAGAGACATTACTTTGCCGACTAAGGTCCGTCTAGTCAAGGCTATGGTTTTTCCTGTGGTCATGTATGGACGTGAGAGTTGGACTGTGAAGAAGGCTGAGCGCCGAAGAATTGATGCTTTTGAACTGTGGTGTTG
>SJYW01045797.1:440184-453585 GCA_006410735.1 Raphicerus campestris | reverse complement strand
TTTTTTTTTTTTTTTTTTGTAAAAAGAAAATTCCTTTGGCTTCTGCCCACAGCCTTTCCTTTTATGAAGCGCAGGGAGATATCTAAGGGTCCAGTGGGGAACTGTCCCAGTACATCCTGCTTCCAGCCTGCAGGATGGCAAAGGTATGGTGGAGGCTGAAGTTCCAATCCTTTGGCCACCTAATGCGAAGAGCTGGCTCATCAGAAAAGACCCTGATGCTGGGAAAGACTGAAGGCGGGAGGAGAACGGGGCGACAGAAGATGAGATGGTTAGCATCGCAGATTCGATGAACGTGAGTTTGAGCAAGCTCAGGGAGATACTGGAGGACAGAGGAGCCTGGTGTGCTGCAGTCCATGGGGTCGCAGAGTGTCGGACACGACTGAGTCACTAAAAATAAGGGCACAGCTGGCCTCACGCATTTGAAAGCTGCCCAGATCTACTAGTTCCTTCCGTTTAGATTCTCTTTTCAGATTTGTTTTATGTTTTAAGACTCAAATTCTCTACGCAGTAGGTGTTAGGACCTCACAGCTATCAAAACGCATGGCTCCCCAGCTCTGGAGGAAATTGAGAGGGACTCATCATAGACTCACACTCCCACGTCTCAGAACAGGATTCTGGTTCCCTCAGGCAACGTCTTCCAATCGGCGATCACCGCCTGATTGGTTAAGGAGGCAGAGATCTGTAAACCCATGACTCTTGTAACGGAAATCCTGCCGCAGAGAGTGTAGGAAGAAGGGCCTTCCCTGGTGGTCCAGTCTTCACCTTCCAATGCTGGGGACGTGGGTTCGATCCCTGGTCGGGGAGCTAACAGCCCACGTGCCTCACAGCCAAAATACCAAAACACAGATGGAAACACTGTTGTAACAAATTAAAGACAAAAAAACAGTGCACATTAAAAAAAAAAAAACTCTAGAAAAAAGTGTAGGAAGGATTATTCTTCAGAAGAATGGAGGGGAGGGTGTGGTGTTAGGACTCAGAGGAGCAGAGCATCCAGGCATAAGAAACAGCGCAGGTGCGAGGTCATGGAACTCCTCTTAGCGGATGTGAGCTGAGTGGTTTGAAAATCCCGAGCTTTCAGTATGTACCCATCTTCACAGAGAGCAGAGGAATCTGCCCCGTGTTGTAATTTGAGATCAGCAAAGTCAAAACTGCATTGATTGTCAGTCCTATTATGAAGCCCAAATTTTCCACAGCTATTTAGTGTTCGGTTCAGGTAAGCTTCTTTCAAACGTGGGCACAGTGGTGAAGAATCCGCCTGTCAATGTAGGGGAAATAGGAGATGCAGATTCAATCCCTGGGTCGGGAAGATCCCCCGGAGGAAGAAATGGTAGCCCACTCGAGTATTCTTGCCTGAGAAATCACATGGAGAGAGAAGCCTGGCATGCCACTGCTCATGGGGTCGCAAAGAGTCAGACATGACTGAGCGACTGAGCGCGCACAGAGAGGATGAGTGCAAAGTAGGGGAATTATAAGTTATCCCGTCACGAACTTTAATAACTTCCCTCAAATTAGATTCTTAATTAGCTGAATAGTCAAGGAAAGCCCTGATGGCTTGAGTTATGCAGAGAGAGATTTTGTTTGCCTATTTTCATGATGCAGTGCTTAGGAAAAATACAAAACCAAGTATACAGTCTTATGAAAACATGAAACCATTCACCTTAGAAATTAAGACTCAGGAAACATGCGGCACACAGTGAGGCGCTAAGGGAACCGCCCGCTCGTGTTCCCACACACCCCTGGCTCTTTAATGTCACGCTTTCGAGTTCAGGCATCTGGCTTGAACGCTAGTGAATCTGGGCAGTTTCCTTCACACTCTGCTACAGCTTCCTTGACTTCTAAGCTGCAAATGGTTTTAAAAGCCTCATGGAGTTGTGATGAATTAAAATAATTATATACTGGAGTGGATTGCCATTTCCTTCTCCAGCAGATCTTCCTGACCCAGGGATCAAACCCAGGTTTCCTGCATTGCAGGCAGATGCTTTACTGTCTGAGCCACCAGGGAAGTCATCATATACAACTCAGAGCGGTGCTGAGCATATACTAAGACCTGAAAAGTATTCATGCTAGCTATTACTCCTAGGGAGAAGGCTAGACACTCCGAAGCCGTGAGCTTCTAGAAGCAGTGGAGAAAGAAAAATGGAGGAGAAGTTCAAGAGTCTGCGAGGCGTCAGAGGGCGCGTTTAAGCCCGGGATAGCATCACCGCAGCAACCTTTGTGACTGCAGAGCTGGTGTAGGTCCAAAGCTTCACATGTGGCTTTTGACATGGAATTTTGACAATTCTGTCCTGCTGTGGGTGTGATGCTGTATTGGACAGCACAGTGCACCCGTCAGCTTTGTATGATTTGGGTATTTCTCCCCTGAGTTTACTCATTAACTACTTTGAACTTAAATCTGGACATGGCTGTTACTTAGCCAATTTGGCATGAGAATTTTGTATATATATCTTTTGAAAGAAAACAAAAAGTGTGGGACTCCCTTACCCCTCCTTTATGGAATAACAATATTATATGGAGCAATACAGACCCATACATTAGATTTGGGGTCGTTAAATTACGATCTGAGCAGCTCAAGCCTTAATAGCTATGATCCCACACCACTCATGCTTTTGAACTGTGGTGTTGGAGAAGACTCTTGAGAGTCCCTTAGACTGCAAGGAGATCCAACCAGTCCCTTCTGAAGGAGATCAGCCCTGGGATTTCTTTGGAAGGAATGATGCTAAAGCTGAAACTCCAGTACTTTGGCCACCTCATGCGAAGAGTTGACTTATTGGAAAAGACTCTGATGCTGGGAGGGATTAGGGGCAGGAGGAGAAGGGGACTACAGAGGATGAGATGGCTGGATGACATCACTGACTCAATGGATGTGAGTCTGAGTGAACTCCGGGAGTTGGTGATGGACAGGGAGGCCTGGCGTGCTGCGATTCATGGGGTCGCAAAGAGTCGGACACAACTGAGCGACTGAGCTGAACTGAACACCACTCAGCAACCTCTTGCATGCATGCTAAGTCGCTTTAGTCATGTCTAACTCTTTGTGACCCCATGGGCTGCCTGTCAGGCTCCAGGCAAGAATACTGGAGTGGGTTGCTATGCCCTCCTCTGGGGGATTTTCCCAACCCAGGGATAGAGCCCGGATCTCTTTCATCTCCTGCATTGGCAGGCAGGTTGTTTGCCACTAGCACCATCTGGGAAGCCCAATAGACATCTTGGGTCCTCAGTTTCCTGTTGTTGTTGTTTTTTTTCAATTGTTTGAGAGACTGTTTAGTCAAATAAAACCTATCCAGAAGCCATGGGTATGAAACAGATATGAGGGATGCTTCTTGATTAAAATATAGAAGAAATGATAGAATCCTGAAAATCCAGATCTCCTCCCCTTGGTTCCTTTGCAGTTCCCTAGGGTGGTTACATAACTTCTGGACAAAAGCGTTCCCCAGGCGCTTTCTGTTTTTAGACACGTAATTCAGCTGAGCACCTACTTCTCGCAAAGCTAAGCACTCTCACCATGAAAAGTGGTTACTACAGCTTTTTGCTTCTTCTGTTCTCATCTGTGCATTTTGCCTTCTTTAAATCTCCTTAAAATACACTCAGTGAAAGTGAAAGTGAAGTCACTTAGTCGTGTCCGATTCTTCTCGACCCTGTAGACTGTAGCCTACCAGGCTCCGCTGTCTATGGGATTTTCCAGGCAATAGTACTGGAGTGGATTGCCATTTCCTTCTCCAGGGGATCTTCCCAAAGCAGGGCTTGAACCCTGGTTTCCTGCATTGTAGACAGACTCTTTACTGTCTGAGCCACACGTCTTAATTAAATGGAAAGAAATTATCAGTAAACCACTGTCAAGAAACCATTTTAAAATACAATAAGATCACAAATGTGTTCATATCAAGTAATCATCAATGAATCATTCAAAAATCAGTGGATTACTCTTGTTTCTCTGGGTTAAACTTGGTCAGCATTTCTTGTTATAGGCAAGAAAATACCACTTTCTTGTATTCATGTTTGGAGTCTTAATTACAGCTACAACTATCACTTCTTGTCTAGGCCTTCAGTGTTTGGAGTAAACAACCCAGATTTGAGGTCAAAAGAGTTGGTTTTAAGTCCATTTTCTACCACTTGCTAGTTCTATGAAAGTTAATCAAAATGCTAAACATTTTGAGCCACAAGTTGAGATAAATAATATTATTCAGGATATTCAATTGACTTTGTGACCACCATACTCTCTTTTTAAAAAAAATATTTTACTGGAGTATAGTTGATTTACAATTTTTTGCTAGTTTCTGCTATATAGAAAAAGTGAATTACATACATATATCTCTTTTTTCTAGTTTATTTTCCTGCATAGGTCATTATGGAGCACTGAGTCACATTCCCTGTGCTATACAATAGGTCGTTGTTGTTTATCCATTCTATGCATATGAGTGTATATATGTCAGTCCCAATGTCTCTCTCTCTGGTAGGTGGGCAAAGGGAGGCAGGGAAATGAGGTAAGGGACCCTCACAGCAATTTACACATAAAGAGGGCGGCCTAACCGGAGCCCTGGCCTTTTTAAGCACTGTTTTACTAGCGTACAGGTGAATTACAAGGTTGTGTGAATTTCTGCTGCACAGTGCAGTGAATAGGTTGGCCTGTTTTCTGTCTTCCGCAGTGGAATATAAGCTCCTTGACTGCAGAGAGTTCTTCAGTGATGAATCCGCTACCCAAAAGGCTTCCCAGATGGCTCTAGTGGTAAAAAGAAAACCCGCCCCCTGATGCAGGTGACCTCAGAGACCTGGGTTCGATCCCTGGATCAGGAAGATTCCTGGGAGGAGAGCATTTAGCCCGCTCCAGTATTCTTGCCTGAAGAATCCCATGGACAGAGGAGCCTGAAGGGCTATAGTTCACAAAGTTGCAAGAGTCAGACACAACTGAGCGAGTAAGCACACACAAGCACACACACAACCACCCAAACAGTGCTGAGTGCAGAGTGGAAGATGAGCGAAGTTTCGGTTGACCGAGCAATGAATGAATAAATAAATGCATATTCTGAAGTGGTTTCATCCCACAGCACCTACCACAGTGTCTGACATGGAGAAATCAAATGTTACTATTCTTAAGCAATTTTCTCCGAGTAAATTCTGAGGTTATTGGGTCACCAAATCCATTCATAAGCACATGGGTAGACTTTCCTATGTAATGTTCTACATGAATCCTGAAAATGAGTGGGTAGCAACAAGAAAACGGAATGTGAGACATTTTTGTTTATCAAATTCCATGCTTGTTTGCATGACAATAATACTTTTTATTATTGTAAAAAGTTTTTCAAAGCATTTTCTCCAAGCAAGATTGGCTGTACTGTAATTTTTCCACCTGGGGATATGTAGAACTTCTTCTTAGCTATCTTGCAGGCTATCTTTATCCAAACTTATTTAAAAGAGTATCTCTAGAAATATCCTCACATTTTATTTTGAAGATTTTTATAAAGTAACTGTCACATATTTCTTACCAGTATTTCATTAGTGAGCTAACAAAGCTAACAAAGAAAATAATTTCACATTTTTCAGCTAAAAGGAGACTCTTAAAGTCAAGCCAGCTTTTCAGTTCCTCAGTTCTTGTGATCACCAATGCTTGTCCAGTCATAGGAATTATCATAACCACCCTTTCCTTGAGTTGCTTGGAAGACTATGACCAGGCATAATCACAGAACTTTGGTTTCCCAGCTGGAAACATGGCTGCTCTCCATGGCAAGACTTGGAAGCAGGAATCAAATTCCCAAGTTTATTTTAGGTATTAACGTAATATGGACAGACCATGTCAAAGATGAACACTCTTGGAGCGACCATAAAAAGATCCACACACACACAAAAAATGCAATTCACCTCCACTTTCCTATTGTTAAAGATATTTCACACTGATAGCGTGGAAGGAATCAATACGTGGAAAAGAAGATTTTGACCCGAAACATCTCATTTTTAAAGAAGGACGTTTATCATGGGTGAGTTCACAGGCCCCAGTGTGAACACGGGCGGCCGAGGGGGAGGGGGTTTCTAGCGAGGCCACTTCCAGCTCCCAGCAGGTGCGGCCTGGGTGTCAGTCTGAAGACCTGATTCATGAAGTCCTGCCCCTCCGGCACTGTACTCTTTATGACAAGCAAAACAAGAAGGAACAGTGAGGCTTTTATATTTAACCCATAAAACTTAACACTCTGACCTCAACCATATAAACCAGAAGTGAAAGAGGGCATTGCAAATCTGACCAATAAAACTGGAAAAGCACTTCCAGGCTGGGATTAGAAGGCGCTATGTCTGTGTACACCGGGGAGAGAATGATTTGCAAGCTCCTTTATGTAGGTGGTTCCAGAATCAGCAGAGTCCACATTCTTTGCAGCGTTTCAGACACGTTGGTGAATGGTGGACAGGCCCCTCGGCAAGAGCTGGTTTGCACCAGGGGCTGGGAAGTCTCTTGGGTAGAAAGCCGTGGTGATGGGGCTTATCGTGGTCCAGCACCTGAGATTCCTCGCTGCCAATACAGGGAGCCGAAGGTNAGCTGAGTGGTTTGAAAATCCCGAGCTTTCAGTATGTACCCACCTTCACAGAGAGCAGAGGAATCTGCCCCGTGTTGTAATTTGAGATCAGCAAAGTCAAAACTGCATTGATTGTCAGTCCTATTATGAAGCCCAAATTTTCCACAGCTATTTAGTGTTCGGTTCAGGTAAGCTTCTTTCAAACGTGGGCACAGTGGTGAAGAATCCGCCTGTCAATGTAGGGGAAATAGGAGATGCAGATTCAATCCCTGGGTCGGGAAGATCCCCCGGAGGAAGAAATGGTAGCCCACTCGAGTATTCTTGCCTGAGAAATCACATGGAGAGAGAAGCCTGGCATGCCACTGCTCATGGGGTCGCAAAGAGTCAGACATGACTGAGCGACTGAGCGCGCACAGAGAGGATGAGTGCAAAGTAGGGGAATTATAAGTTATCCCGTCACGAACTTTAATAACTTCCCTCAAATTAGATTCTTAATTAGCTGAATAGTCAAGGAAAGCCCTGATGGCTTGAGTTATGCAGAGAGAGATTTTGTTTGCCTATTTTCATGATGCAGTGCTTAGGAAAAATACAAAACCAAGTATACAGTCTTATGAAAACATGAAACCATTCACCTTAGAAATTAAGACTCAGGAAACATGCGGCACACAGTGAGGCGCTAAGGGAACCGCCCGCTCGTGTTCCCACACACCCCTGGCTCTTTAATGTCACGCTTTCGAGTTCAGGCATCTGGCTTGAACGCTAGTGAATCTGGGCAGTTTCCTTCACACTCTGCTACAGCTTCCTTGACTTCTAAGCTGCAAATGGTTTTAAAAGCCTCATGGAGTTGTGATGAATTAAAATAATTATATACTGGAGTGGATTGCCATTTCCTTCTCCAGCAGATCTTCCTGACCCAGGGATCAAACCCAGGTTTCCTGCATTGCAGGCAGATGCTTTACTGTCTGAGCCACCAGGGAAGTCATCATATACAACTCAGAGCGGTGCTGAGCATATACTAAGACCTGAAAAGTATTCATGCTAGCTATTACTCCTAGGGAGAAGGCTAGACACTCCGAAGCCGTGAGCTTCTAGAAGCAGTGGAGAAAGAAAAATGGAGGAGAAGTTCAAGAGTCTGCGAGGCGTCAGAGGGCGCGTTTAAGCCCGGGATAGCATCACCGCAGCAACCTTTGTGACTGCAGAGCTGGTGTAGGTCCAAAGCTTCACATGTGGCTTTTGACATGGAATTTTGACAATTCTGTCCTGCTGTGGGTGTGATGCTGTATTGGACAGCACAGTGCATCCGTCAGCTTTGTATGATTTGGGTATTTCTCCCCTGAGTTTACTCATTAACTACTTTGAACTTAAATCTGGACATGGCTGTTACTTAGCCAATTTGGCATGAGAATTTTGTATATATATCTTTTGAAAGAAAACAAAAAGTGTGGGACTCCCTTACCCCTCCTTTATGGAATAACAATATTGTATGGAGCAATACAGACCCATACATTAGATTTGGGGTCGTTAAATTACGATCTGAGCAGCTCAAGCCTTAATAGCTATGATCCCACACCACTCATGCTTTTGAACTGTGGTGTTGGAGAAGACTCTTGAGAGTCCCTTAGACTGCAAGGAGATCCAACCAGTCCCTTCTGAAGGAGATCAGCCCTGGGATTTCTTTGGAAGGAATGATGCTAAAGCTGAAACTCCAGTACTTTGGCCACCTCATGCGAAGAGTTGACTTATTGGAAAAGACTCTGATGCTGGGAGGGATTAGGGGCAGGAGGAGAAGGGGACTACAGAGAATGAGATGGCTGGATGACATCACTGACTCAATGGATGTGAGTCTGAGTGAACTCCAGGAGTTGGTGATGGACAGGGAGGCCTGGCGTGCTGCGATTCATGGGGTCGCAAAGAGTCGGACACAACTGAGCGACTGAGCTGAACTGAACACCACTCAGCAACCTCTTGCATGCATGCTAAGTCGCTTTAGTCATGTCTAACTCTTTGTGACCCCATGGGCTGCCTGTCAGGCTCCAGGCAAGAATACTGGAGTGGGTTGCTATGCCCTCCTCTGGGGGATTTTCCCAACCCAGGGATAGAGCCCGGATCTCTTTCATCTCCTGCATTGGCAGGCAGGTTGTTTGCCACTAGCACCATCTGGGAAGCCCAATAGACATCTTGGGTCCTCAGTTTCCTGTTGTTGTTGTTTTTTTTCAATTGTTTGAGAGACTGTTTAGTCAAATAAAACCTATCCAGAAGCCATGGGTATGAAACAGATATGAGGGATGCTTCTTGATTAAAATATAGAAGAAATGATAGAATCCTGAAAATCCAGATCTCCTCCCCTTGGTTCCTTTGCAGTTCCCTAGGGTGGTTACATAACTTCTGGACAAAAGCGTTCCCCAGGCGCTTTCTGTTTTTAGACACGTAATTCAGCTGAGCACCTACTTCTCGCAAAGCTAAGCACTCTCACCATGAAAAGTGGTTACTACAGCTTTTTGCTTCTTCTGTTCTCATCTGTGCATTTTGCCTTCTTTAAATCTCCTTAAAATACACTCAGTGAAAGTGAAAGTGAAGTCACTCAGTTGTGTTCGATTCTTCTCGACCCTGTAGGCTGTAGCCTACCAGGCTCCTCTGTCCATGGGATTTTCCAGGCAATAGTACTGGAGTGGATTGCCATTTCCTTCTCCAGGGGATCTTCCCAAAGCAGGGCTTGAACCCTGGTTTCCTGCATTGTAGACAGACTCTTTACTGTCTGAGCCACATGTCTTAATTAAATGGAAAGAAATTATCAGTAAACCACTGTCAAGAAACCATTTTAAAATACAATAAGATCACAAATGTGTTCATATCAAGTAATCATCAATGAATCATTCAAAAATCAGTGGATTACTCTTGTTTCTCTGGGTTAAACTTGGTCAGCATTTCTTGTTATAGGCAAGAAAATACCACTTTCTTGTATTCATGTTTGGAGTCTTAATTACAGCTACAACTATCGCTTCTTGTCTAGGCCTTCAGTGTTTGGAGTAAACAACCCAGATTTGAGGTCAAAAGAGTTGGTTTTAAGTCCATTTTCTACCACTTGCTAGTTCTATGAAAGTTAATCAAAATGCTAAACATTTTGAGCCACAAGTTGAGATAAATAATATTATTCAGGATATTCAATTGACTTTGTGACCACCATACTCTCTTTTTAAAAAAAATATTTTACTGGAGTATAGTTGATTTACAATTTTTTGCTAGTTTCTGCTATATAGAAAAAGTGAATTACATACATATATCTCTTTTTTCTAGTTTATTTTCCTGCATAGGTCATTATGGAGCACTGAGTCACATTCCCTGTGCTATACAATAGGTCGTTGTTGTTTATCCATTCTATGCATATGAGTGTATATATGTCAGTCCCAATGTCTCTCTCTCTGGTAGGTGGGCAAAGGGAGGCAGGGAAATGAGGTAAGGGACCCTCACAGCAATTTACACATAAAGAGGGCGGCCTAACCGGAGCCCTGGCCTTTTTAAGCACTGTTTTACTAGCGTACAGGTGAATTACAAGGTTGTGTGAATTTCTGCTGCACAGTGCAGTGAATAGGTTGGCCTGTTTTCTGTCTTCCGCAGTGGAATATAAGCTCCTTGACTGCAGAGAGTTCTTCAGTGATGAATCCGCTACCCAAAAGGCTTCCCAGATGGCTCTAGTGGTAAAAAGAAAACCCGCCCCCTGATGCAGGTGACCTCAGAGACCTGGGTTCGATCCCTGGATCAGGAAGATTCCTGGGAGGAGAGCATTTAGCCCGCTCCAGTATTCTTGCCTGAAGAATCCCATGGACAGAGGAGCCTGAAGGGCTATAGTTCACAAAGTTGCAAGAGTCAGACACAACTGAGCGAGTAAGCACACACAAACACACACACAACCACCCAAACAGTGCTGAGTGCAGAGTGGAAGATGAGCGAAGTTTCGGTTGACCGAGCAATGAATGAATAAATAAATGCATATTCTGAAGTGGTTTCATCCCACAGCACCCACCACAGTGTCTGACATGGAGAAATCAAATGTTACTATTCTTAAGCAATTTTCTCCGAGTAAATTCTGAGGTTATTGGGTCACCAAATCCATTCATAAGCACATGGGTAGACTTTCCTATGTAATGTTCTACATGAATCCTGAAAATGAGTGGGTAGCAACAAGAAAACGGAATGTGAGACATTTTTGTTTATCAAATTCCATGCTTGTTTGCATGACAATAACACTTTTTATTATTGTAAAAAGTTTTTCAAAGCATTTTCTCCAAGCAAGATTGGCTGTACTGTAATTTTTCCACCTGGGGATATGTAGAACTTCTTCTTAGCTATCTTGCAGGCTATCTTTATCCAAACTTATTTAAAAGAGTATCTCTAGAAATATCCTCACATTTTATTTTGAAGATTTTTATAAAGTAACTGTCACATATTTCTTACCAGTATTTCATTAGTGAGCTAACAAAGCTAACAAAGAAAATAATTTCACATTTTTCAGCTAAAAGGAGACTCTTAAAGTCAAGCCAGCTTTTCAGTTCCTCAGTTCTTGTGATCACCAATGCTTGTCCAGTCATAGGAATTATCATAACCACCCTTTCCTTGAGTTGCTTGGAAGACTATGACCAGGCATAATCACAGAACTTTGGTTTCCCAGCTGGAAACATGGCTGCTCTCCATGGCAAGACTTGGAAGCAGGAATCAAATTCCCAAGTTTATTTTAGGTATTAACGTAATATGGACAGACCATGTCAAAGATGAACACTCTTGGAGCGACCATAAAAAGATCCACACACACACAAAAAATGCAATTCACCTCCACTTTCCTATTGTTAAAGATATTTCACACTGATAGCGTGGAAGGAATCAATACGTGGAAAAGAAGATTTTGACCCGAAACATCTCATTTTTAAAGAAGGACGTTTATCATGGGTGAGTTCACAGGCCCCAGTGTGAACACGGGCGGCCGAGGGGGAGGGGGTTTCTAGCGAGGCCACTTCCAGCTCCCAGCAGGTGCGGCCTGGGTGTCAGTCTGAAGACCTGATTCATGAAGTCCTGCCCCTCCGGCACTGTACTCTTTATGACAAGCAAAACAAGAAGGAACAGTGAGGCTTTTATATTTAACCCATAAAACTTAACACTCTGACCTCAACCATATAAACCAGAAGTGAAAGAGGGCATTGCAAATCTGACCAATAAAACTGGAAAAGCACTTCCAGGCTGGGATTAGAAGGCGCTATGTCTGTGTACACCGGGGAGAGAATGATTTGCAAGCTCCTTTATGTAGGTGGTTCCAGAATCAGCAGAGTCCACATTCTTTGCAGCGTTTCAGACACGTTGGTGAATGGTGGACAGGCCCCTCGGCAAGAGCTGGTTTGCACCAGGGGCTGGGAAGTCTCTTGGGTAGAAAGCCGTGGTGATGGGGCTTATCGTGGTCCAGCACCTGAGATTCCTCGCTGCCAATACAGGGAGCCGAAGGTTGGTCCCTGGTCAGGGAACTAGGTCCCTCTTGCTGAAATAAAGACCCAGCACAGCCAAATAAATAAATATTCAGAGAGAAGGAAAGACGCGATGCGGAGAGAAAGCAACCCTCTGTTGTGCAGAGAGAAGATAGCATTTTATGTCTGTAAGTTTCCTTTCGTGTCAATCCTGAGAGACCCAGACCACGCAGAACTGACACTGTGTACACAGCCAATAACAAGTCTCATTTCCCCTTCCTCCAGGCCCCTGACAACCACTGTTCTACTCTCTGCTTTTCAATTTGAGTATTTTATTTTTAAATTTAAATCTTTATTAAATCTACTTAGTTTTATAAATGTTTTATTTTATATTGGAGTGTAATTGATTAACCATGCTGGGTCAGTTTCAAGTGCACAGCAAAATGACTCAGTTATGCATCTGTAGGAAACTTCTTTTTCAAATTCTTTTCTGATGTAGGTTATCACTGAGTATTGAGCAGAGGTCCCTGTGCTGTACAATAGGTCCTTGTTGGTTATCAATTTTAAATATTGCAGTCTGTACATGTCCATCCCAGGTCCCAATATGTAAAGTATGCTGTGACTGTCTCACCTTGGACGAGAGGAAAGGGCAGAGAACCGAGAAAAGGATGTTGTTTTAATGGTCTCTTCCTGGGGAAAGAGAAGTGAAAATAACACTGATGTCAAGAAGGTGTTCTTAAGTTATGATTTCAAGTTTTTCGTAACCATATCATAACTTGAAAAAAATTTAAAAACACCTTTTCTACGTGGCTTTCACTTCAAGTTTTTATCTACTTAAAAATAAACCTACCTATGACCCAGTGATTCCACTCCTACGTATTTTTACCCAAGAGAAATAATAATGTAAGTTTTCAGACAAAAACCTTTATACAAGAGCGTTCATAGCAGCTTTATTCCCAATAGGTAAACTAGGGGATTTTAACATGCTACAGTTGGTGAAACACTGTGGAAAATTCTGAAAGAGATGGGAATACCAGACCACCTAACCTACCTCTTGAGAAATCTGTATGCAGGTCAGGAAGCAACAGTTAGAACTGGACATGGAACAACAGACTGGTTCCAAATAGGAAAAGGAGTATGTCAAGGCTGTATATTGTCACCCTGCTTATTTAACTTCTATGCAGAGTACATCATGAGAAATGCTGGACTGGAAGAAACACAAGCTGGAATCAAGATTGATGGGAGAAATATCAATAACCTCAGATATGCAGATGATACCACCCTTATGGCAGAGAGTGAAGAGGAACTAAAAAGCCTCTTGATGAAAGTGAAGGAGGAAAGCGAAAAAGTTGGCTTAAAGCTCAACATTCAGAAAATGAAGATCATGGCATCCAGTCCCATCACTTCATGGGAAATAGATGAGGAAGCAGTGGAAACAGTGTCAGACTTTATTTTGGGGG
>SJYW01045797.1:420229-439089 GCA_006410735.1 Raphicerus campestris | reverse complement strand
TGTATGGATGTGAGAGTTGGACTGTGAAGAAGGCTGAGCGCCAAAGAATTGATGCTTTTGAACTGTGGTTTTGGAGAAGACTCTTGAGAGTCCCTTGGACTGCAAGGAGATCCAACCAGTCCATTCTGAAAGAGATCAGCCCTGGGATTTCTTTGGAAGGAATGATGCTAAAGCTGAAACTCCAATACTTTGGCCACCTCATGTGAAGAGTTGACTCACTGGAAAAGACTCTGATGCTGGGAGGGATTGGGGGCAGGAGGAGAAGGGGACTACAGAGGATGAGATGGCTGGATGGCATCACGGACTCGATGAACGTGAGTCTGAGTGAACTCTGGGAGTTAGTGATGGACAGGGAGGCCTGGTGTGCTGCAATTCATGGGATCACAAAGAGTCAGACACGACTGAGCGACTGAACTGACCTGAACTGAACTCAGTGCAAGACCTACTTTTGTGAGAGGCCAGGTGCACCCCTTAAACTCAAGCTGGAACAACACCGCATCCTCCACAATCTCTTCTGCACATTGTCTGATGAGTCCATGAAGGGAAAGGAATTATCTGGAGAACAGAAGCTTGCTATCAACATTGTTTTCTCGACCCACCAGAAAACATATATTTTAAATAATGTATGAGGACACCATCCTAAGGATGGGGAAAATAAACTCTGATTCTGAGCTTAAGCCAGGGCTTCAGGGTTCCAGAGATCCACAAACCCAATGTTAAGCTAATGGAGACCACCACCTCTGATTTGCTGCTAGGAGGAGCTGACCTGGAGGGGAGGAAGCAGCGAATGCACGTGTAATCCCTGCAGACCTGGGCTCCGTCTCTTGCCCCCTTGTCTCCCTCTGGAGCTCAGCAATGCTGTGTCTCACTTCGCAGAGTAAAGGAGGGGGTTGATGTGAGAAAGTGTGGGACACCTTACATACAGGAGGAAGGGTCTCCAGTCCACGCGCTTTAGGTAACGCTAGCTTTTCTGATTTTATTGTTGTTCAGTTGCTCAGTCACGTTCCACTCTTTGTGACCCCGTGAACTGCAGCACACCAGGCTTCCCTGTCCTTCACTGTCTCCCGGAGTTTGCTCAAACCTATGTCCATTGAGTTTCTGATGCTATCTAGTTTTTCTGATGCCTTCGGCCAATTCTCCAGGAAACCCTTAAGTCATGACAACTGGGTCAGTTTGGGGTCCAAGAAGATGGGGATGATCAGAAAAATCATGAATACCTGACACCCTTTGAAATGTCAAGATCCTCTAGACCTTACTGTAACCCAGGCTTTAAAAGAAATGGCTGTTTGTTGTGGGTTTTTTTAGTTTTTTTTTTAACTCCACTTCTCATTGTCTCTTAGAGACACTGAAGCACAATTCAGCTGGCAAGCAGAAACAAAATAACAAAAAGACAAAAAGACAAAAAGACAGGGCTGAGATGAAGGGAAAAAACTAAATGGCACCCCACTCCAGTGCTCTTGCCTGGAAAATCCCATGGGCGGAGGAGCCTGGTGGGCTGCAGTCCATGGGATCTCGAAGAGTCGGACACGACTGAGTGACTTCACTTTCACTTTTCACTTTCATGCATTGGAGAAGGAAATGGCACCCCACTCCAGTGTTCTTGTCTGGAGAATCCCAGGGACGGGGGAGCCTGGTGGGCTGTCATCTGTGGGGTCGCACAGAGTCGGACACGATTGAAGTGACTTAGCAGTAGCAGAGTCTGTATAATTCACAGATTATCGACTTTGGGCATTAGAGAGTTGACCCCACTTATATAACTCAGAGCTACCAGAAGGCTGAAGGGGGTCCCCTAACCTAAGCAAGTTCTACACATTTTAGCAATTTTTACGGTGAGCCAGGAATGATAATTCAACTGAATAATATTCCTCCAGAGTCTTAGGCATTGTATGTGAAGTGAAGTGAAACCGCTCAGTCATGTCCAACTCTTTGCGACCCCCTGGGCTGTAGCCTACCAGGCTCCTCTGTCCAAGGCATTTCCCAGGCAATAGTCCTGGAGTGGATTGCCATTTCCTTCTCCAGGGGATCTTCCCAACCCATGGATCGAACCTGGGTCTCCCTCATTATGGACAGATGCTCTACCATTTGAGCCACCAGGGAAGTCGCTGCTTAATTGTAAAACAGAAAAATCACTGTACGAGGTTCAATGACATGTTTGCATAAGAACTAGTGTATTCAGTAGCAATAAGCAGATATCGTACTTTCTATTCTATTGTAGAGGAAACTGTCCAGTTTAAGCCCTTTTTTCTCACTTCTTCAGCATGAAAAGACTTCGAACTGAATGTGTTTGCATTTTACGGCTTTGTAGCAGTCACTTTCACTGTTCACTTTCATGCACTGGAGAAGGAAATGGCACCCCACTCCAGTGTTCTTGCCTGGAGAATCCCAGGGACAGGGGAGCCTGGAGCCTGGTGGGGTCACACAGTCGGTCACAACTGAAGTGACTTAGCATACCATAGCATAGCAGTTATTTTAAAAGGTTTCCGTCCCTTCCTTTCAGGTATTTTGTTTTGGAGGGTTTTGAGATTTTATAAAAAATTATATCGGAGTATAGTTGACTAACAATGTTGTATAAGTTTCTAGTATTTTTAAATGTTTCTATTTACTGTTTGAGCAGTTTCAAGAACTATCCACCTGTGGTTCCACCATCTTTTGTCACAGTTTCACATAATTTTTAGGGTGATTGTGAAATTTCATAACTTTTCAGGAAGTCTCTGCTGTTATGGTCCTACTGGATGGGTGTCCTGTTCTGATGCTGATGAAAGGGCCTGCCTATTATAATACAACAGCTGCTTCTGCTGCTGCTGCTGCTGCTGCTGCTGCTGCTGAGTCCCTTCAGTCGTGTCCGACTCTATGCGACCCCATGGACTGCAGCCCACCAGGCTCCTCTGTCCGTGGGATTTTCCAGGCAAGAGTACTGGAGTGGGGTGCCATTGCCTTCTCCACAAAGATACATGAAATGTGGGAGGAGGGCTTTGAGCTAACAGGTTTCATGTAGAAATGGTACACAGGAGAGGGTAATGGGAGGGGTGGGTGGAAGCAGCCCTTCCCAGAGACAGCTTCTGATCTGAGCTGCACCTGCAGAGACATAAATCTAAGCCCAGCTCAGTTTAGTTCAATTGCTCAGTTGTGTCCGACTCTGTGACCCCATGGACTGCAGCATGCCAGGCTTCCCTGTCCATCACCAACTCCCGGAGTTTACTCAAACTCATGTCCATCGAGTTGGTGATAACATCTAACCATCTCATCCTCTGTCGTCCGCTTCTCCTCCTGCTCTCAATCTTTCCCAGCATCAGGGTCTTTTCCATGCAGTCAGTTCTTTGCATCAGGTGGCCAAAGTACTGGAGCTTCAGCTTCAGCATCAGTCCTTCCAATGAATATTCAGGACTGATTTCCTTTACGATGTACTGGTTGGCTCTCCTTGCAGTCCAAGGGACTCTCAAGAGTCTTCTCCAACACCACAGTTCAAAAACATCAGTTCTTTGGCACTCAGCTTTCTTTATGGTCCAACTCTCACACCCATGCATGACTACTGGAAAAACCAGCTTTGACTAGACAGACCTTTGTTGGCAAAGTAATGTCTCTGCGTTTTAACATGCTGTCTAGGTTGATAATCTTCATGCTGAAGACATTAGAAAAAAGGCTTAAACTGGACAGTTTCCTCTACAATAGAAAGTACAATACTCGCTTATTGCTACTGAATACACTGGTTCTTATGCAAACATTACATTGAACCTCATAAAATGATTTTTCTGTTTTACAATTAAGCAGTTCTAGACAATGCCTAAGACTCTGGAGGAATAATATTCAGTTGAATTATCACTCCTGGCTCACCATAAAAATTGCTAAAATATGTAGAACTTGCTTTAGGTTAAGGGACCCCTTCAGCCTTCTGGTGGCTCTGAGTTATATAAGTGGCATCAACTCCCAAATGTCCAAAGTTGATAATCTAAGACAGAAGAGAGAATCTCTCTGCAGACAGTCTCTGAGCTGTCTTTCTGCCTGTAACAACTGTAGGGGAGCCTGATAATTAAACCCAACACTTAATTTTGGATGAGCCCAAAATAGGATTCAGAATTTTTTTAATATATAAATAGAGTGCTACCAAAACACTACCAATCAATGGCAATTGGAACTTTTCATCAATGATGGACACACCACACTGTCCTGAGATTAGGATAATCTATGTAGCATAAGAGTGGTTTTAGGTGATCTTTTATTTGATTCATATACAAAATTAAAAATAGATTTGGGGCCAGTGAGAAGGTAAGACTTGGGCACTTGTGCAGCCTGTGGGAAGAACCCATATAGTGAGGGAGTGACCTGTCCAGTCAGCAGTCATGTGAGTGGCTGTGCAGAGGCTCTTCCAGCCCCAAATGAATGCAGCTCCAGCTGACATCTTGACGGCCAACTCAGAAGACTTCAAGTCATCACCATCAAGCTAAGCAGCTTCCTTTCGATAGGGACTGCATTGAATCTGTAGATTGCTTTGAGTAGTGTAGTCATTTTCACTATATTCATTCACCCAATCCAAGAACACGGTACATCTCTCCATCTGTTTGTGTTGTCTTTGATTTCTTTCATCAATATCTTAGTTTTCTGAGTCCAGGTCTTTTGCCTCCTTAGGCAGGTTTATTCCTAGTATTGTATTCTTTTTGTTGCAATGCTGAATAGGATTGTTTCTTCACTTTTTCTCTCTGCTGTTTCATTGCTAGTGTATAGGAATGCATGAGGTTTCTGGGCATTAATTTTGTATCCTGCTATTTTAGGTGCAGACAAATACTGTTTGATTCCACTTACACAAGGTACCTAGACTAGTCAAATTCATAGAGTCAGAAAGTGCATTGGTAGATGTCAGGAACTGGGATGGAGAGGGGAAGGGGCAATGGGGAGCTAGTGTTTAAATGAGATGAAGTTTAAGCTTAGGAAAGTGAAAAGTTCAGGAGATGGATGATAGTGAGAATTATACAACAGTGTGAATGTGTTTAGTGTCGCTGAACTGTACAGATAAAAATGGTTAAAATAGTATATTTTATATTATGTGACTTTTTCCATACCACAATAAAAAAGCATTTTAAAAAAAGAACTTAGCTGTTTCCTGACCTTTATAAACGCAGTTTAGTTGCTTAGTCGTGTCCAACTCTTTGCAACCCCATGGACTGCTGCACATCAGGCTTCCCTGTCCATTCCTTGCTCCCAGAGCTTGTTTTTGCTTTGACTCCGTCTCTTCATTCTTTCTGGAGTTATTTCTCCACTGATCTCCAGTAGCATATTGGGCACCTACTGACGTGGGGAGTTCATCTTTTGGTGTCATATCTTTTTGCTTTCTCATACTGTTCATGGGGTTCTCAAGGCAAGAATACTGAAGTGTTTTGCCATTCCCTTCTTCAGTGGACCACATTTTGTCAGACCTCTCCACCATGCCTGCCCATCTTGGGTGGCCCTACACGGCCTGACTTACCGTTTCATTGAGTTAGACAGTGGGATGATAAACATATGTTTTTTGAGTCCAAAAAATAAAAGACTTCATTTCTAAAGGAATATGAGTTTGGGTGGTGGGGATCATTAAACCTTCTATTGTGTTTTTTGGTTTTTTTGGCTGCAGCACCCAGCATGTAGGATCTTAGTTCCCTGACTTTGGAGGCATGGAGACTTAACCACACCAGAGGGTCCAGATGGGTTGCCATGCCCTTCACCACACCGTTCTGCAATGTTTGATAAAGCCCACTGCCTGACGTTTGTATATATGAAACAGCAGTGGAGACTTCCCAGCCCAGACTCCCACCCCATCAAGCCCTCAGCCTGCCTTTGTCTGTAGAAAAACTTCAGTCAAAGAATAAATTCAAACAGAAAAGTGAGAAAATGCAGGAGCAAAGGAAAATAGTCAAATAAGACCACATAATAATAGCTTAGTCATTAAACAAAGCCAAGGACCTTTAGTTCCTTCTCAAGGGCTACAGATAATTTTCTGGGCCATATCCTGTGAGCTGTCTCATAGATACTGGAACTCCCACCAGGTGGAAGACGTTAACTATGTGATGACCACAACCGTAGCCACGATTCTGAAAACTGGCCTCAAAGAAATGGGAACAAACTGACCCGTAACTGAAGACTGACTGTACCCACAGCCCAGATGATGCTGGTCAGACACCGATGAGCAGTCTCAGCGTGGCTGTCAGACCCGGCTGTGCTGCTGGTAGCCTCCCCTCCCCCCCGTGCACCCTGGAAGCCCTGCATGTAATAGTTCTTGCCCACTGTGACACAGGGGACTTCCAAGGTAGAGTGGTGGTACAGAATCCGCCTGCCAAGGCAGGAGACATGGGTTCGATCCCTGGGTTGGGAAGATGCCCTGGAGAAGGAAATGGCAACCCACTCCAGCATTTTTGCCTGAAAAATCCCATGGACAGAGAAGCCTGGCAGGCTACAGTTCATGGAGTTGCAAGGAGCTGGACATGACTAGTCAACCAAGCATTCACACACACACACACACACACCTACTGTGAGCAGTCGGCATTTGGAAATAAGTCCACTTTCTCCTCTGGTGGCCAGCCTCTGAAATAAAGCAAACTGCCCTTTCCACCAACCCGTGTCACGAGTATTGGTTTTTGAGCCACAGAAGCAGACCTCATTTTAGGTAACTTATATGTGTTTCTGTGTGGGTGTGGGTGTATATTCATGTGTGTGTGTGTATATTCATATGTGCGTGCATGTGCATACACGAGTGTCCATCTGTGTCCTTCAGGAAAATCCAGTGTCATGNCACCAGGGAAGTCGCTGCTTAATTGTAAAACAGAAAAATCACTGTACGAGGTTCAATGACATGTTTGCATAAGAACTAGTGTATTCAGTAGCAATAAGCAGATATCGTACTTTCTATTCTATTGTAGAGGAAACTGTCCAGTTTAAGCCCTTTTTTCTCACTTCTTCAGCATGAAAAGACTTTGAACTGAATGTGTTTGCATTTTACGGCTTTGTAGCAGTCACTTTCACTGTTCACTTTCATGCACTGGAGAAGGAAATGGCACCCCACTCCAGTGTTCTTGCCTGGAGAATCCCAGGGACAGGGGAGCCTGGAGCCTGGTGGGGTCACACAGTCGGTCACAACTGAAGTGACTTAGCATACCATAGCATAGCAGTTATTTTAAAAGGTTTCCGTCCCTTCCTTTCAGGTATTTTGTTTTGGAGGGTTTTGAGATTTTATAAAAAATTATATCGGAGTATAGTTGACTAACAATGTTGTATAAGTTTCTAGTATTTTTAAATGTTTCTATTTACTGTTTGAGCAGTTTCAAGAACTATCCACCTGTGGTTCCACCATCTTTTGTCACAGTTTCACATAATTTTTAGGGTGATTGTGAAATTTCATAACTTTTCAGGAAGTCTCTGCTGTTATGGTCCTACTGGATGGGTGTCCTGTTCTGATGCTGATGAAAGGGCCTGCCTATTATAATACAACAGCTGCTTCTGCTGCTGCTGCTGCTGCTGCTGCTGCTGCTGAGTCCCTTCAGTCGTGTCCGACTCTATGCGACCCCATGGACTGCAGCCCACCAGGCTCCTCTGTCCGTGGGATTTTCCAGGCAAGAGTACTGGAGTGGGGTGCCATTGCCTTCTCCACAAAGATACATGAAATGTGGGAGGAGGGCTTTGAGCTAACAGGTTTCATGTAGAAATGGTACACAGGAGAGGGTAATGGGAGGGGTGGGTGGAAGCAGCCCTTCCCAGAGACAGCTTCTGATCTGAGCTGCACCTGCAGAGACATAAATCTAAGCCCAGCTCAGTTTAGTTCAATTGCTCAGTCGTGTCCGACTCTGTGACCCCATGGACTGCAGCATGCCAGGCTTCCCTGTCCATCACCAACTCCCGGAGTTTACTCAAACTCATGTCCATCGAGTTGGTGATAACATCTAACCATCTCATCCTCTGTCGTCCGCTTCTCCTCCTGCTCTCAATCTTTCGCAGCATCAGGGTCTTTTCCATGCAGTCAGTTCTTCGCATCAGGTGGCCAAAGTACTGGAGCTTCAGCTTCAGCATCAGTCCTTCCAATGAATATTCAGGACTGATTTCCTTTACGATGTACTGGTTGGCTCTCCTTGCAGTCCAAGGGACTCTCAAGAGTCTTCTCCAACACCACAGTTCAAAAACATCAGTTCTTTGGCACTCAGCTTTCTTTATGGTCCAACTCTCACACCCATGCATGACTACTGGAAAAACCAGCTTTGACTAGACAGACCTTTGTTGGCAAAGTAATGTCTCTGCGTTTTAACATGCTGTCTAGGTTGATAATCTTCATGCTGAAGACATTAGAAAAAAGGCTTAAACTGGACAGTTTCCTCTACAATAGAAAGTACAATACTCGCTTATTGCTACTGAATACACTGGTTCTTATGCAAACATTACATTGAACCTCATAAAATGATTTTTCTGTTTTACAATTAAGCAGTTCTAGACAATGCCTAAGACTCTGGAGGAATAATATTCAGTTGAATTATCACTCCTGGCTCACCATAAAAATTGCTAAAATATGTAGAACTTGCTTTAGGTTAAGGGACCCCTTCAGCCTTCTGGTGGCTCTGAGTTATATAAGTGGCATCAACTCCCAAATGTCCAAAGTTGATAATCTAAGACAGAAGAGAGAATCTCTCTGCAGACAGTCTCTGAGCTGTCTTTCTGCCTGTAACAACTGTAGGGGAGCCTGATAATTAAACCCAACACTTAATTTTGGATGAGCCCAAAATAGGATTCAGAATTTTTTTAATATATAAATAGAGTGCTACCAAAACACTACCAATCAATGGCAATTGGAACTTTTCATCAATGATGGACACACCACACTGTCCTGAGATTAGGATAATCTATGTAGCATAAGAGTGGTTTTAGGTGATCTTTTATTTGATTCATATACAAAATTAAAAATAGATTTGGGGCCAGTGAGAAGGTAAGACTTGGGCACTTGTGCAGCCTGTGGGAAGAACCCATATAGTGAGGGAGTGACCTGTCCAGTCAGCAGTCATGTGAGTGGCTGTGCAGAGGCTCTTCCAGCCCCAAATGAATGCAGCTCCAGCTGACATCTTGACGGCCAACTCAGAAGACTCCAAGTCATCACCATCAAGCTAAGCAGCTTCCTTTCGATAGGGACTGCATTGAATCTGTAGATTGCTTTGAGTAGTGTAGTCATTTTCACTATATTCATTCACCCAATCCAAGAACACGGTACATCTCTCCATCTGTTTGTGTTGTCTTTGATTTCTTTCATCAATATCTTAGTTTTCTGAGTCCAGGTCTTTTGCCTCCTTAGGCAGGTTTATTCCTAGTATTGTATTCTTTTTGTTGCAATGCTGAATAGGATTGTTTCTTCACTTTTTCTCTCTGCTGTTTCATTGCTAGTGTATAGGAATGCATGAGGTTTCTGGGCATTAATTTTGTATCCTGCTATTTTAGGTGCAGACAAATACTGTTTGATTCCACTTACACAAGGTACCTAGACTAGTCAAATTCATAGAGTCAGAAAGTGCATTGGTAGATGTCAGGAACTGGGATGGAGAGGGGAAGGGGCAATGGGGAGCTAGTGTTTAAATGAGATGAAGTTTAAGCTTAGGAAAGTGAAAAGTTCAGGAGATGGATGATAGTGAGAATTATACAACAGTGTGAATGTGTTTAGTGTCGCTGAACTGTACAGATAAAAATGGTTAAAATAGTATATTTTATATTATGTGACTTTTTCCATACCACAATAAAAAAGCATTTTAAAAAAAGAACTTAGCTGTTTCCTGACCTTCATAAACGCAGTTTAGTTGCTTAGTCGTGTCCAACTCTTTGCAACCCCATGGACTGCTGCACATCAGGCTTCCCTGTCCATTCCTTGCTCCCAGAGCTTGTTTTTGCTTTGACTCCGTCTCTTCATTCTTTCTGGAGTTATTTCTCCACTGATCTCCAGTAGCATATTGGGCACCTACTGACGTGGGGAGTTCATCTTTTGGTGTCATATCTTTTTGCTTTCTCATACTGTTCATGGGGTTCTCAAGGCAAGAATACTGAAGTGTTTTGCCATTCCCTTCTTCAGTGGACCACATTTTGTCAGACCTCTCCACCATGCCTGCCCATCTTGGGTGGCCCTACACGGCCTGACTTACCGTTTCATTGAGTTAGACAGTGGGATGATAAACATATGTTTTTTGAGTCCAAAAAATAAAAGACTTCATTTCTAAAGGAATATGAGTTTGGGTGGTGGGGATCATTAAACCTTCTATTGTGTTTTTTGGTTTTTTTGGCTGCAGNGGTCACAACTGAAGTGACTTAGCATACCATAGCATAGCAGTTATTTTAAAAGGTTTCCGTCCCTTCCTTTCAGGTATTTTGTTTTGGAGGGTTTTGAGATTTTATAAAAAATTATATCGGAGTATAGTTGACTAACAATGTTGTATAAGTTTCTAGTATTTTTAAATGTTTCTATTTACTGTTTGAGCAGTTTCAAGAACTATCCACCTGTGGTTCCACCATCTTTTGTCACAGTTTCACATAATTTTTAGGGTGATTGTGAAATTTCATAACTTTTCAGGAAGTCTCTGCTGTTATGGTCCTACTGGATGGGTGTCCTGTTCTGATGCTGATGAAAGGGCCTGCCTATTATAATACAACAGCTGCTTCTGCTGCTGCTGCTGCTGCTGCTGCTGCTGCTGAGTCCCTTCAGTCGTGTCCGACTCTATGCGACCCCATGGACTGCAGCCCACCAGGCTCCTCTGTCCGTGGGATTTTCCAGGCAAGAGTACTGGAGTGGGGTGCCATTGCCTTCTCCACAAAGATACATGAAATGTGGGAGGAGGGCTTTGAGCTAACAGGTTTCATGTAGAAATGGTACACAGGAGAGGGTAATGGGAGGGGTGGGTGGAAGCAGCCCTTCCCAGAGACAGCTTCTGATCTGAGCTGCACCTGCAGAGACATAAATCTAAGCCCAGCTCAGTTTAGTTCAATTGCTCAGTCGTGTCCGACTCTGTGACCCCATGGACTGCAGCATGCCAGGCTTCCCTGTCCATCACCAACTCCCGGAGTTTACTCAAACTCATGTCCATCGAGTTGGTGATAACATCTAACCATCTCATCCTCTGTCGTCCGCTTCTCCTCCTGCTCTCAATCTTTCGCAGCATCAGGGTCTTTTCCATGCAGTCAGTTCTTCGCATCAGGTGGCCAAAGTACTGGAGCTTCAGCTTCAGCATCAGTCCTTCCAATGAATATTCAGGACTGATTTCCTTTACGATGTACTGGTTGGCTCTCCTTGCAGTCCAAGGGACTCTCAAGAGTCTTCTCCAACACCACAGTTCAAAAACATCAGTTCTTTGGCACTCAGCTTTCTTTATGGTCCAACTCTCACACCCATGCATGACTACTGGAAAAACCAGCTTTGACTAGACAGACCTTTGTTGGCAAAGTAATGTCTCTGCGTTTTAACATGCTGTCTAGGTTGATAATCTTCATGCTGAAGACATTAGAAAAAAGGCTTAAACTGGACAGTTTCCTCTACAATAGAAAGTACAATACTCGCTTATTGCTACTGAATACACTGGTTCTTATGCAAACATTACATTGAACCTCATAAAATGATTTTTCTGTTTTACAATTAAGCAGTTCTAGACAATGCCTAAGACTCTGGAGGAATAATATTCAGTTGAATTATCACTCCTGGCTCACCATAAAAATTGCTAAAATATGTAGAACTTGCTTTAGGTTAAGGGACCCCTTCAGCCTTCTGGTGGCTCTGAGTTATATAAGTGGCATCAACTCCCAAATGTCCAAAGTTGATAATCTAAGACAGAAGAGAGAATCTCTCTGCAGACAGTCTCTGAGCTGTCTTTCTGCCTGTAACAACTGTAGGGGAGCCTGATAATTAAACCCAACACTTAATTTTGGATGAGCCCAAAATAGGATTCAGAATTTTTTTAATATATAAATAGAGTGCTACCAAAACACTACCAATCAATGGCAATTGGAACTTTTCATCAATGATGGACACACCACACTGTCCTGAGATTAGGATAATCTATGTAGCATAAGAGTGGTTTTAGGTGATCTTTTATTTGATTCATATACAAAATTAAAAATAGATTTGGGGCCAGTGAGAAGGTAAGACTTGGGCACTTGTGCAGCCTGTGGGAAGAACCCATATAGTGAGGGAGTGACCTGTCCAGTCAGCAGTCATGTGAGTGGCTGTGCAGAGGCTCTTCCAGCCCCAAATGAATGCAGCTCCAGCTGACATCTTGACGGCCAACTCAGAAGACTTCAAGTCATCACCATCAAGCTAAGCAGCTTCCTTTCGATAGGGACTGCATTGAATCTGTAGATTGCTTTGAGTAGTGTAGTCATTTTCACTATATTCATTCACCCAATCCAAGAACACGGTACATCTCTCCATCTGTTTGTGTTGTCTTTGATTTCTTTCATCAATATCTTAGTTTTCTGAGTCCAGGTCTTTTGCCTCCTTAGGCAGGTTTATTCCTAGTATTGTATTCTTTTTGTTGCAATGCTGAATAGGATTGTTTCTTCACTTTTTCTCTCTGCTGTTTCATTGCTAGTGTATAGGAATGCATGAGGTTTCTGGGCATTAATTTTGTATCCTGCTATTTTAGGTGCAGACAAATACTGTTTGATTCCACTTACACAAGGTACCTAGACTAGTCAAATTCATAGAGTCAGAAAGTGCATTGGTAGATGTCAGGAGCTGGGATGGAGAGGGGAAGGGGCAATGGGGAGCTAGTGTTTAAATGAGATGAAGTTTAAGCTTAGGAAAGTGAAAAGTTCAGGAGATGGATGATAGAGTTATACAACAGTGTGAATGTGTTTAGTGTCGCTGAACTGTACAGATAAAAATAGTTAAAATAGTATATTTTATATTATGTGACTTTTTCCATACCACAATAAAAAAGCATTTTAAAAAAAGAACTTAGCTGTTTCCTGACCTTCATAAACGCAGTTTAGTTGCTTAGTCGTGTCCAACTCTTTGCAACCCCATGGACTGCTGCACATCAGGCTTCCCTGTCCATTCCTTGCTCCCAGAGCTTGTTTTTGCTTTGACTCCGTCTCTTCATTCTTTCTGGAGTTATTTCTCCACTGATCTCCAGTAGCATATTGGGCACCTACTGACGTGGGGAGTCCATCTTTTAGTGTCATATCTTTTTGCTTTCTCATACTGTTCATGGGGTTCTCAAGGCAAGAATACTGAAGTGTTTTGCCATTCCCTTCTTCAGTGGACCACATTTTGTCAGACCTCTCCACCATGCCCGCCCATCTTGGGTGGCCCTACACGGCCTGACTTACCATTTCATTGAGTTAGACAGTGGGATGATAAACATATGTTTTTTGAGTCCAAAAAATAAAAGACTTCATTTCTAAAGGAATATGAGTTTGGGTGGTGGGGATCATTAAACCTTCTATTGTGTTTTTTGGTTTTTTTGGCTGCAGTACCCAGCATGTAGGATCTTAGTTCCCTGACTTTGGAGGCATGGAGACTTAACCACACCAGAGGGTCCAGATGGGTTGCCATGCCCTTCACCACACCGTTCTGCAATGTTTGATAAAGCCCACTGCCTGACGTTTGTATATATGAAACAGCAGTGGAGACTTCCCAGCCCAGACTCCCACCCCATCAAGCCCTCAGCCTGCCTTTGTCTGTAGAAAAACTTCAGTCAAAGAATAAATTCAAACAGAAAAGTGAGAAAATGCAGGAGCAAAGGAAAATAGTCAAATAAGACCACATAATAATAGCTTAGTCATTAAACAAAGCCAAGGACCTTTAGTTCCTTCTCAAGGGCTACAGATAATTTTCTGGGCCATATCCTGTGAGCTGTCTCATAGATACTGGAACTCCCACCAGGTGGAAGACGTTAACTATGTGATGACCACAACCGTAGCCACGATTCTGAAAACTGGCCTCAAAGAAATGGGAACAAACTGACCCGTAACTGAAGACTGACTGTACCCACAGCCCAGATGATGCTGGTCAGACACCGATGAGCAGTCTCAGCGTGGCTGTCAGACCCGGCTGTGCTGCTGGTAGCCTCCCCTCCCCCCCGTGCACCCTGGAAGCCCTGCATGTAATAGTTCTTGCCCACTGTGACACAGGGGACTTCCAAGGTAGAGTGGTGGTACAGAATCCGCCTGCCAAGGCAGGAGACATGGGTTCGATCCCTGGGTTGGGAAGATGCCCTGGAGAAGGAAATGGCAACCCACTCCAGCATTTTTGCCTGAAAAATCCCATGGACAGAGAAGCCTGGCAGGCTACAGTTCATGGAGTTGCAAGGAGCTGGACATGACTAGTCAACCAAGCATTCACACACACACACACACACACCTACTGTGAGCAGTCGGCATTTGGAAATAAGTCCACTTTCTCCTCTGGTGGCCAGCCTCTGAAATAAAGCAAACTGCCCTTTCCACCAACCCGTGTCACGAGTATTGGTTTTTGAGCCACAGAAGCAGACCTCATTTTAGGTAACTTATATGTGTTTCTGTGTGGGTGTGGGTGTATATTCATGTGTGTGTGTGTATATTCATATGTGCGTGCATGTGCATACACGAGTGTCCATCTGTGTCCTTCAGGAAAATCCAGTGTCATGAAAATAGGACCAAGGTGTGAGTCCTGGCAATGCAGGTGGCAGTGTGCCTGGTAGGAAGCACTATTTTTGGATGCCTACACTTAGCCAGGTAACTGAGACACATTCTGTAAGATGTCTCACAGCCTTCAGAGGCAGCTGTTATTAATCATCATTTCCAGGCTACTGAATAAACACTTAAAAGGTTATGTAAGTGCCTAGATCCATCTGACTAGAAACTTTATATACCTTGAGACAAGTGCTACAAAATGAAGAAGCACTATAAACAAAAAATAGAGAAGTTTTGATGAGAAGCTTCACCTGCCTTAACCTTTGCCCAGATCCCTAATCTGTACAGCAGATTTACTTGGGTTCACTATCAGAACTCATTCTTCATTATGACAGTTCCATTTGCATGAACAATAAAAAGTTCAGGGTAGACTTCTTCTTCATCCTTGCATGTGTGCATACGCTAAGTCACTTCAGTTGTGTCCGACTCCTTGAAAACCTACAGACTGTAGCCCACCAGGTTCCTCTGTCCATTGGCTTCTCCAGGCAAGAATACTGGAGTAGGTTGCCATGCCCTCCTCCGGGGGATCTTCCCAACCCAAGAATCAAACCTGCATCTCCTGAATTACAGGTGGATTCTTTATCACTGAGCCACAGGGAAGCCCCTCATCCTTGAACANCTCCAGGCAAGAATACTCGAGTAGGTTGCCATGCCCTCCTCCGGGGGATCTTCCCAACCCAAGAATCAAACCTGCATCTCCTGAATTACAGGTGGATTCTTTATCACTGAGCCACAGGGAAGCCCCTCATCCTTGAACACCTGAATGTAAAATTACTTTCTGATTGCAGAGCTTCTATTTTTAGTTTGGATGTGCATAAGAATGTGTGTGTGTGTGTGTGTGTGCGTGTGTGTGTGTTTTAATGTTTAGAGACCCAACATTTGGACTCCTTCATCCAATTCAACCAAAAAGTACCCTGACAAAAAAACCCAGTACTATCTGAGGATAGCTATAACTTAATGGAATTTGCTTGTTGCATTTTGAGAATGCTATATATCCTTCCTACACTTGACCTAATCTACTAAGCTGGCACCTGATGTCGACTGAATGATTATACTCCAGAGTATTTAAAATAGCTTCCTTGTATCTAATCAGATGAGTAAATGTTGAGTGACACATTGAGATTCTTACTTAGACTGGGAATTCCTTTCAGAATCAATTCATAAACACTCATGAACAAGGTATGCCTGCAGAGGATTTGATCACATTACTTCGTATTGCATATTTGGGAAGAGTGTTAATGGCTGACATATACTTGCTGTATTGGGATTTATTTTGAAAACAGAGTTTTATTCTATAGGCAGCCTCCTGTTGTGTATTCATGGTTATTTTTTCCACTTCACTGGTTAAAAAGAGATAATTCCAACCCAATCAACTTGACAATATATATTATAAGAATTTCCTTATTTCCATAGAAAAGTTTGCTACCATTTATCCAACACCTACTAAGAGTTTTCCATATATCAGGAACTATGCTATATATTTTTATGCATTATACTTTTATCTTATCTAACCCCCAATAATCCTGTGAGTTGGGTACCATTATATCTATTTGATGGGTAAGAAGCTAAGAGTCTGAAGGTCAGGCATTTGGTAACTAATGGATTCTACCCTGGATTCTTGAGAACAGAATAGACATAGATTATTTCCACAAATCTCAAAGCCTATTAGCCCATAAATATCTATTTTAGCAGTTCTTGTGGTCTCTGAAGTGTAAAGACCATGAGACTCAAGACACTTTGGGAACTCAGTTAAATCAGATCCCTAGCCAGTTAAATAGACGAGAGATTTGAGTGAACCTATTATTGTGAGTACTGATTTAGAAAACTTAGAAGAAACAGAGGACATATTTATGTGCTTCCTCAATCAACAGTTAACACTAAACCTTGCTTTCTGATATCATGAAGGGAAACACAGCTCTATCGCTCTTGCTGATCAATAGCTCAAGCTCCAGAGCCAGATGTTCAGCAGGTCACCTTGCCTTTAATTACTTTTAGCTTTGCGACTTTATTCAAGTTTCTGAACATCTCTGTGTCTCAATTTCCTCTTGTGTAATATGGAGCGTGTTAACAGCATTTATACCATAAACCAGTATAATGATTAACTGACTTCTCATTGAAAATTATTATTTTGCTTGTCATTAACATTTCTTTTGGAGAAGGAAATGGCAACCCATTCCAGTACTCTTGCCTGGAGAATCCCAGGGATGAGGGAGCCTGGTGGGCTGCTGTCTATAGGGTCGCACAGAGTTGGACACGACTGAAGCAACTTAGCAGCAGCAGCAACATTTCTTTAAAACCTTGCAACTATAAATGAGATTATAAAGCTTTTCTACCATTATTATTATGACTCAAGATGCGTGATTGGAACTGAGCAATGTGCTACTTTCCCAGTGCAGTTCACATCACCTGGGAGGGAGGGTCACTCCTCACTCTCTATTTCTCACAGTAAAACAACTATGGGTGAGTTCATGTAAATTGATCTGCTTATCTCTAAGAGACACTTTTTGTAAACAATTCAGAGAAGTCAATAATGTCTTATCATTTGTACACCCCTTTTAAATTTCTTAGTATGTTTTTATATAACATATTTACTGCAACCCAGCGATGTTGAAAGGGAAACATTGCCATCATTATTTACAAAAGCAGGAAGTGAAGTCACTCAGTCGTATCCGACTCTTTGCGACCCTGTGAACTGTAACCTACTAGGCTTCTCTATCCATGGGATTCTCCAGGCAAGAATACTGGAGTGGATTGCCATTTCCTTCTCCAGGGGATCTTCCCAACCCAGGGATCGAACCCAGGTCTCTTGCACTGAAGGCAGATTTAACCTCTGAGCCACCAGGGAAGCAGGAAGTGAGTTTAAATGTAAAGTTTTGGTAGAAGGAAGGATAGAGGCTTTAGCTCCTAATTTCTTGATTGCGTGCGTCTCTTCTGAACAGTCCGAGGAAAGACAAAAAGTGATGGTGATCTGTTCATTGGAAAACTGGACTTTCCCCATCTTTGCCCATCCCAGTGAAGATTATCCCTAATGAGGACAAAAGCACCCAGAAATAAAGGATGGACTCACTTTTCAAACACTACCAGGTGGCCCAGAAGTCCCACTACCAGAAATATACCCAGAAAAAAGCATAATTCAACAAGACTTCATTGCAGCCCTATTTAAACAGCCAGGACGTGGCAGTAGCTTGGATGCCCGTGGGCAGAGGAACGTGGTAAAGAAGATGCAGAACATACATAATAGAATCGCACTTGGCCATAGAAAAGAACGCAGGGGCCACTTGAGGAGTCACGGATGGACCTCGAGACCATCATACAGAGAGGAAAAAATCAGAAAGAGGAAAACATATCATCATATATAATGAATGTGTGTGCAGTCTAGAAAGATGGCATAGATGATCTTATTTGCAAAGCAGAAGCAGCAACACACCTGCAGAGAACAAATGTGTGGACACCAAGAGGAAGGGGGTGGGGGGTGCTGGAAGGTTGGGGTTGGCACGTCTACTAACAATACTGTGTATAAAATAGACGACTAGTGAGAAGCCACTGGAGAGCGCAGGGAACGCTACTCTGTGCCCTGCAGCCACCTGAAGGGGAATGGAATCCAGAACAAGAGGGGATGGATGGACACACACAGCCGATTCACTTGCTGTGCAGTCGAAACTAAGCATTGTGGTGCAACGCGACACCTGTGGCTGACTCACGGTGACGGCAGAGGCCAACACGATACTGTAAAGCAGTTATCCTTCGATTAAAAAGGATGATTAAAAGCATGAAAGGGATCCATTCATTCCCAGAGCCAAGGAGGGCAGGCGGTCTCTAGAAGCTGGGGAAATCAAGGAAACAGATTGTTCCCTTGGAGCCTCCAGAAATGTAGCCTGTCGACACCTTGCTTTTACCCCAGTAAGAGGTAATGTGGCCTTCTGACCTTCAGAATTTTAAAGCAAGATAGTGCATCATTTTTAGGTTACTGATTTGGCAGAAATTTGTTTCAAAACAATAGGAAACTGACATTGGATTTATATTTGATTTGATCGTGAATTTTTAATTCAGTAAAAAGATCAGGGAGGATGTGTGTTCCCATGAAAGAGAACAATAGAAACGGCTTAAAGCACAAAGCGGAGAAGGCGACGGCCCCCCACTCCAGTGCTCTCACCTGGAAAGTCCCATGGACGGAGGAGCCTGCTGGGCTGCAGTCCTTGGGGTCACTAAGAGTC
>SJYW01045797.1:375495-397021 GCA_006410735.1 Raphicerus campestris | reverse complement strand
TCTTTCCCAGCATCAGGGTCTTTTCCAACGAGTCAGTTCTTCACATCAGGTGGCCAAAGTTTTGGAGCTTCAGCTTCAACATCAGTCCTTCCAGTGAATATTCAGGACTGATTTCCTTTAGGTTGGGCTGGTTGGATCTTCTTGCAGCCCCAAGGACTCTCAAGAGTCTTCTCCAGCACCACAGTTCAAAAGCATTAATTCTTCGTTGCTCAGCTTTCTTTATGGTCCAGCTCTCACATCTATACACGACTACGGGAAAAACCATAGTTTTGACTATATGGACATTTGTTGGTAAAATAATGTCTCGGCTTTTTGATATGCTGTCTAGGT
Organism: Raphicerus campestris; assembly: GCA_006410735.1. NCBI lineage: Eukaryota > Metazoa > Chordata > Mammalia > Artiodactyla > Bovidae > Raphicerus > Raphicerus campestris. Next base: position 396,691 of record SJYW01045797.1, on the reverse strand, counting down.
AAGTCATAGCTTTTCTTCCAAGGAGCAAGCGTCTTTTAATTTCATGGCTGCAATCACCATCTACAGTGATTTTGGAGCTTCCCAAATTAAAGTATGTCTCTGTTTCCCCATCTATTTGCCATGAAGTGATGGGACCAGATGCCATGATCTTCGTTTTCTGAATGTTGAGTTTTAAGCCAACTTTTTCACTCTCCTCTTTCACTTTCATCAAGAGGCTCTTTAGTTCTTCGATTTATGCCATAAAGGGTGATCTCATCTGCATATCTGAGGTTATTGATATTTCTCCTGGCAATCTTGATTCCAGCTGTGCTTCCTCCAGCCCAGCATTTCTTATGATGTACTCTACATATAAGTTAAATAAGCAGGATGACAATGTACAATCTTGACGTACTCCTGTCCCAATTTGGAACCAGTCTTTTGTTCCACATCCAATTCTAACTGTTGCTTCCTGACCTGTGATTTCTCAGGAGGCAAGTCAGATGGTCTGGTATTCCCATCTCTTTCAGAACTTTCCACAGTTTATTGTGATCCACACAGTCAAGGCTTTGGCATAGTCAATAAAGCAGAAGTAGATGTTTTTCTGGAACTCTCTTGTTTTTTTGTGCATGTTGCAGGGAAATGGAAAAGATTACCAGCATTTATCAAATCCTTGCTCTCTTCCATTGTTTCCAAACACCCAGACTATAGAACCACACTGTAAATGGAGAGTTGAATTAAACCATCTCCACTTAAAACCAGAAGAAAAAAAAAAAGGGAGCTTAAGTATCTTTCCAAGGTTGCCGTCCTCCATGAGTAGGAGACTTTGGGCTTAAACTCAAGCTTTTAGCACCAAAGCACTGAGACTAACTGCTATGCTGTATAGCAGTTAGGGGCATGAACTTCCGTTAATGAGGACCTTGGTCTTAAAGAGGAAATGGTGAAATGTCCTGTTTGTTCCACTTTAACCTAACAGTAAGCCATATGTGAAGGGGTCTGAGTAGGACAAAGGCCAACTGCTTTCAAAGAAGAAATAACAATAGGGCTTGCTCCAAGTGGGGAACTTCCTCCATGCACTTTCCAAGCACTTTCTAAATAGCAACCAACAGGAGGGGAGGGTGTGAAGGATGGATTTGAATACAGACAATCCTAGCCTCTCTACCAGAGAGACACTGAGCAATTCTTTTAATCTTTCTGAATTTAAGTTTCTTCACTTTTTCTGAAAATAGCAATACATTTGAGGCAGTCATAAGACTTCCTCATCTTCTCAAAACTATGACAAATAATTTTAATAGCACACATCGTTAAATTCATTTGACACCTGAGAGAAGTAGGAAGCAACAAAGTTTAAATTAAATTCAGTCATTTCTAAACTCTATGCTTTTGTTCCTAAATCACGTAGCCTACCATAAGGAGCTGTTTCTAAATTCCTAAAAACTTCAGTGAATTGCTAAGTAGCAATAACTTCCCTCTCAATGGAGATATTCATATGTTGAAGACCATCTAGCTAGGATGAAGCATTTCCTTGAGGGAGGAGATATGTAAGAGTCTCCTAGGAACCTAAGATCCTTGACTACATGATCACCTAAGATACAGCCATCCATTGTTCTGACTTTCTGGAAGATTTCTGTTTCGTATAGCCATTGGTTATAGCATCTCTCTGTAGTTAGTTAGCTTAGTAATTTCCTGTGTCTAATTACACTGAGATGACTCAGTGGTAAAGAATCCATCTGCCAGTACAGGAACTGCAGAAGACCCAGGCCAGATCCCTGGGTGGGGGAGATCCCTTGGAAGAGGAAATGGCACACCACTCAAGCATTCTTGCCTGGGAATTTTGATGGACAAAGGAGCCTGGCAGGCTATAGTCCATGGGTTCACAAAGAATCAGACACGACTGAGTGACTGAGTGCGCACACAGACACTGAGTCCAGAAGAATATACTTATTACACTGTGCCCCCATGAGTTTTGTATTCCATGTTGTTGTTCAGTCTCTAAGTTGTGTCTGACTCTTTGCTAACCCACGGGCTGCACCATGCCAGTCTTCCCTGTCCTTTACTGTCTCCCGGAGTTTGCTCAAGTTCATGTCCATTGAGTTGGTGATGCCATCCAACCATCTCCTCCTCTGTCATTCCCTTCTCCTTCTCCTCCTGCCCTGAATCTTTCCCAGCATCAGGGTCTTTTCCAGTGAGTTGGCTCTTCGCATCAGGTGGCCAAAGTATTGGAGCTTCACCTTCAGCATCAGTCCTCCCAATGAGTATTCTGTGTTGATTTCCTTTAGGATTGATTAGTTTGATTGCCTTGCAGTCCGAGGGACTCTCGAGTCTTCTCCAGCACCACAGTTCAAAAGCATCAATTTTTTGACACTCAGCCTTCTTTATGGTCCAGTGCTCATATCCATACATGACTACTGGAAAAACCATGGCTTTTACTAATGTGGTCCACTGGAGATGGGAATGGCAAACCGCTTCAGTATCCTTGCTTGGAGAACCCCAAGAAAGTATGAAAAGACAAAAATATATGATTTCAGAAGATGAGCCCCCAGGTTGGTAGACGGGTTCCATGACCCTAGATTAAGTCCTTAGATTCCTCAAGATTCCTTGAAATACAAGTAAGGATGAGTTCACTCAATCCATCTTTAATTCTGGGAAGCAGATGAAGATGTATGTGCTACTAAAGGCAACTTGGTAGCCTTCTTATTTCCTTATCCAAAGGCTACTATTATCCTTGGGCAGAAACAACTCATTGCTAAAAAAGCTACATTTCATGGAAGGTTGTTTAAGTTTCATCAGTCCTAATGTGGGATCCACTTTCCTAAAATCTGAAATAGACCTGCAACTTTCTGAATCTATCCTTAGGCTACACCTGCCGAGCTGAGTTTATTTTTAAACTGAACTTGTGACTAAATAACTTAATAAATATAGTACCCAGGTTGGAAAGCATCTTTTGATGTAATTTACCATTCTAATGCCATCTGTTGCCTTTTGCAGGCATTATAAGCATGTCAGTCTGAAGGTTAATTCAAAAAGAAACCAGAATTCTCTTTGAAGTATTTTATTGCGGCTCTGCATTCTGCTTCCACTGGTTGGGTACAGGTTATGTAATTTTGTTTTTGAAGAGTCAGACCTCTTTCTTTTCTTGAATTTGCATTTATTTGTGTACTTTGTCCTTGCTATTTTTATGCTCAAAGGCCATACTCAGTTATAATTTCAAATATACAAGAAAAGATCAACTCGAATGAAATGGAACTAAGAAAAGGCATGCACACACAAAGTTCTTTGTCACTTGGCAAGATTTGGTAGTATCAACTTGGCTCTCATCTTTAAAAGAAATAAGAATAAGGTTCTGACCAAAAAAGCAAAAAGTGGGGGGAGGGGGGCAGGTAGCTTCTTTAGATAAATCCTGGTTGAGATTTTCCAGTAACCTAGAATTATAGCCACCCATGATATCAGCCATAACGTTCAACAGCAAAAATGTGCTTCTTCTCCATTCCTGATAGAACACCAATATTGTATCCAACTGCTCTTTCACTTTTGCCACAGAAAATAATCTTAAAACAGAATAGAAATATGAAGGGACTAGACAATAGAAAGCAGAGGGTATGATTCCTTGAGTGCAGAAAACACGTAAAATAAGCCCCAGGATTTTCCATAGGCCAGTTGAAAGAGCAAGAGACGCAGCGGAGAGCAGTGATCTGTTCTGTGGACAGAGGCTGAGCTTAGTGTACGGCTGATGAGACAACTGGAATTGGTGGATCTAGATATCTGAAAACAGGGAACTTGGCTGAGAGCTGGTTTGTACACACTCAAGGGAGGACTCACAGTGCAGGATGGGGAGCAAGGCAGAGAGCAACGTGGAGACATCAGATGTTGTGCAAGTATTCACTCAGCTCCATCAGGGCACCATGATAAGCCACAACACCATGACTGTGTTTTTAAACACGATATATAAAATATATGCAGGCATGCTAGGTCGCTTCAGTAGTGTCCACCTCTGTGTGAACCCATGGACTGTAGCCTGCCAGGCCCCTTTGTCCATTGGATTCTCCAGGCAAAAATACTGCAGTGGAATGCACGCCCTCCTCCAATAAAATATACAAGTATTTGTGTGATTAATAAAACATTAGCATATATGCAGCACTATTTACAATAGCTAAGACATGGAAGGAACCCAACTGTGCATCAACGGTCGACTTAAGAAGATGTGGTATTAATAGACAGACAGACAGACAGACAGTAGATATGGATAGTGTGCAGTGGAATTTACCAAAGTCATTATAGAAGGATAAAATATTACCACTTGCAGCAACATGGATGAACCAAGAGGATATAATGGTTAGTGAAATGAGTCAGAGAAAGATAAAATACTATATGATATCAGACAAACATGGAATCTGAAAAATGAAACAAACGAGTGTATGTACAAAACAGACTCACAGATAAAGAGAATAACTGTATGGGCACCAAGGGGGAAAAGGGGAGGGGGAGGAACACTTTAGGGGTATGGGATTAATAGATAAAAATGACTATACAGAGAGTAGATAAGCAAGAACTTACTGTATAGCACAGGGAATTATACTCAATATCTTGTAATAGTCTATAACAGAATATAATTGCAAAAAAAAAACCACATTCAAATCACTATGCTGTACACCTGAAACTGACACAATATTATAAATCAAGCATACATTAATTAGGAAAATGATAGGATCAGCCAATCAACCAATGTATTTTGTTGTTGTTCAGTCACTAAGTCATGGGCTGCAACACTCCAGGCTTCTCTGTCCTTCACTATCTCCCAGAATTTGCTCAGATTCTTGTCTATTGAGTCAGATACTATCCAACCATTTTATCCATCACCCCCTTCTCCTCCTGCCCTCCATCTTTCCCAGAATCAGGGTCTTTTCCAATGAGTTGGCTCTTCCCAACTGAGCTTGACTGGTGCTTCATCCTCAGAATCAGTCCTTCCAATGAATATTCAGGACTGATTTCCTTTAGGATGGACTGATTGGATCTCCTTGCAGTCTGGGGAACTCTCAAAAGTCTTTTCCAACACCACATTTCAAAAGCATCAATTCTTTGGTGTTCAGCCTTCTTTATGGTGCAACCCTGACATCCGTACATGACTCCTGGAAAACCATAGCTTTGACTATACAGACCTTTGTCAGCAGAGTAATGTCTCTGCTTTTTAATAGGCTGTCTAGATTTGTCATAGCTTTTCTTCCACTGAGAAAATGTCTTAAATTAAAATTTCATGGCTGCAGTCACCATCTGCAGTCAAGAATGCCAAGAGTCTCTCCAAGCCATTTTTTTTTTTTTTTTTTTTTTTAGCCACCTTACTGTATTCCAACTTGAACATGATTAGCCTGAGGGCACTGCTCCAAAACTGGGAATTAAAGCAGCCATTGGAAAGGCAGCCTGGCAACAGCCAGCAGTTTTAAGTGAGCAGATCAAGTATTGTTTGCTTTGTGAATATAACCTATACCTCATTTCTCTATAGTTGTTCTAGACTGTAAAAAAGCAAGCCTCTTTAACCAATCTAAACTTACGAAATAAGAAATATACGGCTATGTTTTAGCGCTGTGCCAACTTTAAAGAAACACAAGCATGCTGACATTTTTGAACTGATTAAAATTCTTATAGCCACTGACAGGCATTTATGAAGCAGGTAAGTTCAACCATGTATAGAGCTGTTTGGTATATATTCTCTTGATGTGGAAAAACATGAAAGGAAAACAGGAACTAGTGCTTTCCTTTGAAAGAGTTGGAAGCATGGCTCACAGATTACAACAATTACATTATTCTCTGTAAACATCTTCAATGCAGAGAACTTTACCATTTCATTAGTGGAAAAATTGAGATAAATTTTGCGTTAAGTAATAATATCCAGATTTCTTAGACCCTGCCCAGAATTCACTGGCTTCCAGCAAAGTAGCTGCTTGAATTTAAATTTTAAAAGAGCTATATTTTATGGGAGGCTCACATGCATCTGCTGTTGGAGAATCTGAAGAAAGCAAAAAGCTCTTTGTATACAAGCTTCATTCCGGCAAACAAATCAAATGGATTTTGCCATAATGTGGAATGAAACGTGAAAACATTGGAGTTTATTAACTTCTGGTTTAATGAAAATATAAAATTTTTTTATTTCATGAAAATAATAATATTTGAAGTGTGAAATATTTCAAGAAAAGAATAATTAAACTAAAACCACTTTGAAATCAAATGAATACTAGATATTGATTATTAGAAAAATTAGTTTGTCTACTTATTACGTTTCCTTAAGTTTATCACACTTTTGTAATTTGGTATTCTTTACTGAGATTTGCAGATTATAAGGTTTCTAGTATATATGTACATGTGTGCGTTCTAAGTCACTTCAGTCGTGTCTGACTATTTGGGATCCCATGGACTATAGCCTACCAGACTCCTTTGCCCATGGGATTCTGCAGGCAAGAATACTGGAGTAGGGGACCTTCCGGACCCAGAGATCAAACTCGAATGTCTCTACATCTCCTGCGTTGGCAGGCAGGTTCATTACCTACCACTAGTGCTACCTGTGGAGAAGGCAATGGCACCCCACTCCAGTACTCTTGCCTGGAAAATCCCAGGGATGGAGGAGCCTGGTAGGCTACAGTCCATGGGGTCGCTAAGGGTCAGACACAACTGAGCGACTTCACTTTCCCTTCTCACTTTCATGCATTGGAGAAGGAAATGGCAACCCACTCCAGTGTTCTTGCCTGGAGAATCCCAGGGGCAGGGGAGCCTGGTGGGCTGTCATCTATGGGGTCGCACAGAGTTGGACATGACTGAAGCGAGTCAGCAGCAGCAGCAGCAGCAGCAGTGCTATCTGGGAAGTCCGTATGTGTACATTAAGTCACAAAAAATTGGAATTTGGGTCTTTTGAGCCTGAACTGCCTGTTCTTGCTTGGTCCTACAGTAAGCCTTTCTTCCAGAAGTTATTGTGCATTTCTTTATAATTCTGCTCTAAAATGTAAACCACAAACAAAAATACCTGAGGCTTAAGTTGATAATCTAAAATCAATCAGTGACCATTCCTGAAGCAATCTGCCTGTAAAGAAATTCAGGGGCAATTGCTTCCTGGAATTAGTGATACAATGACTGAAATTAAAGTCATGTCTTTCACTGTGAAAATCCATGCCTCAGTCGCACCTTGACAACACAGATGCACGACGCATGCGCGCTCAGCCACTCAGATGCACGACGCATGCGTGCTCAGCCGCTCAGCCACTCAGCCGAGTCTGACTCTGCAACCACGTAGACTCTAGCCTGCCAGGCTCGTCTGTGCATGGAATGCTCCCCAGACAAAAATACTTGAGTGGGTAGCCATTTCCTCCTTCAGGGGATCTTCCCCAACCAGGGACTGAACCTCATCTCCTGCATTTCAGGCAGATTCTTTTTACTGTGTCTGAGCCACCAGCGATTTCAATAGGAGTTGTAAGAGTTTTATTATTATTATTTTTAATCGTTAAGATAAACCTGTTCACATGTAAATAAAGTTGTTTCTTAGAAAGAGCTTTCTATGGCTCATTTGCTGGTGATTGAAAACATTGTCAGCTACGATACAGAGGAAAGGTATTTGGGAATCTTCCTTGATTGAAATTGTTGACATAAAGTCAATAGACTACCAGATATTTCTCCAGCAAAGATGGATGTGTTTTGGATCAGCAGAGAATTGCAACTCGGGGCCTGCAAATGTACAAGTCCCACGCGGTGAGGGAAGGAAGTGCTTCCCCTCTTACAGAGGAGACGGAAGTGCTGAGAGCTATGGAAACAAAGAGACAGCAGCTTTTCGCTGGCTGAGTCTTCACAGGAAGCAAAAGGAGCCTGTCTCCTGGTGGGCTGCTGTGATCATAAGGAGAGCGCCCTCCCCATTCTGGACTACTGGGGTTTCCGTTTATTAATTTTTTGCAAAATCAAACGAGCCTATCAGTAGGAATAATAACATAGTTTATTAGTTGTTGTCAAGGTGTCACAGCTTAGTATTGGATTTAACTAAGTTTCCCCGGGTGGCACAGTGGTAAAGAATCTGCCTGCCAATGCAGGGGGCACAGGAGACCCAGGTTCAGTCCCTGGATTTGGAAGATCCTCTGGAGGAGATGTCTCCCCACTCCAGTATTCTTGCCTGGAAAACCCCAGGGACAGAGGAGCCTGGCGGGCTACAGACTGTGGGAGAGTAAAGAGTCAGACACAGCTGAGCACACGTGCCCTTAAAGTTTCAGAAAAATCAGATGGTTGTGCACTTTAGAATGATCTTTAAATATAAATGATATTCTCATGCATTTGATTTCCCAGCTAATATGCTTTAAGGACCCACACCATCATTAGAAAGTGCCAGGAAATTGATACAAATTAACCAATGCTTAAAATAAAATCTACTCATTGATCAGGTTGGTAATGGTTTCCTGCAAACTTTGGGCCCAGGATATAGGCCTCTCTGAGCACACTTTTGACAACGTGCCTAGTGCGCTGTCCTGCTCCATCAGCATTTGTAGGTGAAAAGGGTGTTATTGATGATTACTACTGCATATAACTTGAAAGCACCATTGAGTTATTAGTCCCAGACCAAATATTGCACATGTCAAAACAAAGCCAGTGGACTTGAAAAGGTTGTGGGAGTTTTTGAAAACTGCTCTAAATTCATGCAGACTGAATGAAAACTGATTTTGATGCTCAGCATAAGAGTAATGACGTGAGTGGAGACGTGAAAACCCTGTAAATGACACACAGCTCGGGAACGCCGATGGGAAGACAGCTAGATGCGCTCATGCTCCTCCCCGGGGCTGAACGGGTCCACCCCTGCCATTTCTTTAAGAAGCTGTTTGTGAAGGATTGAGCTAAATTGATACCTTGCTTTTTTATGCACAATATATTTTAATTCAAGCCTTAGTACTATCAAAAAAGAAAAATATCAAATGCTGAGGAAGACGAAGGATCTGTCATATTTTGTAGAAAAGGGTTCATCTTTTGTTTGATAACTTGCCTTTTAGTAATATATATTTATATATATTTGTTATTCACAGAAAAGTTATTCAGACACTTTGATAAATTACTGTTTCTTTCTCTATACTAAAGTGGAAATAATATTGTGGCTTTCCCCAGACAATTCAGGGGTGAAAGTTACTATATGAATACACGGTATTTATCACAAGACTGGGTCCTATAACTTTCCTGGTGATTTCATCTGGGCTTAGCTAATGGTTTTTCCGCTCTCGTGGGGTAAGTTCTTAGAGTGTGCAGGATCCTATAAGACCACCCAAACTGGAATACTTGTTCCATCGCTGCAGTGAACGCACTGGCCTAGAATCCTTCTACAGGGCCCCCAGGCTTGTGTTGAATCACCTCTCATTCCGAAGCTTTTACACTCACTGTCAAGTGTTTTAAACACTCTCTTTCTGAAGTGACTTCAGTGCTCTTTGCAGTTCTGAAATGCCATGATTCTCTGTGGGGAACCTTGCTTCTCTTCCTCAGAGCAGTTTCTTCCTTCCAGGGGATGAACCAGGTGAGTTGCCTTCCGGGACACCATCAGCATCGTGATATAAATTCACCCTCTTGTCATAAATTCAGGCCCAAAAACTTCAGGATAGACTCCACAGGATGGCGCTGCCAAAGGGATGTGCCAGACCAGGAGAACACAGGGTTTTAAATGTTCAAAGAGTTAAGAGAATGCATTCGTGCATTTAGTCTCCTTTTATTTTTTAAAGAAGTAGAGTTGACTTGCAACATTGTGTTAATTTCAGGTGTACAGCAGGATGATTCACTTATACATATACAGATATCTATTTTTTGTGATGTCCTTTACAAATTTTTCTAACATGAGAGTTAATTTGTGAACGAACACATTAAGAAAACCATAACAATGAAAACTGTATTTCAAAACACGTATTCCAATGAGTGCGTGTTCTGTTATACCGCCCCCTATAACAAGAATCCCCCGACTAAAGGGAACTGTGTGGTTCCTGAATTTCACTGTATCTGTGTTCTTAGTCAGAACCTAAAGATATTTTCATGATTTCTTTCAAGCTTACAAAACCTTTTCCCTGAAAGATAGATTTTACTCCAGTACTTGCTCTCGAGCATGGAGGGCATTGCATATATTTCTAAATAACTTATTTTATTAAAATTATTTCTACTCAACCAATAAAAAGAAAAAGGACAAGACAAGGACAGGAAAAAAATTAAGAATAATCCAGGTGGAAAAAGCAGGGAAAAGAAAGTAGCAGCCATTCAAAAATATTCATTGACTGCAGAGGAGTCTACAGGGTTCTGCTTTTAATACTCAACATCTGTCTTTTAAAACATATCAATCACATGATCACTAACAGCTGTTGCATTAGAGTTTTAATCAGCCATGATTTTCCAAAGGGAGAAAGAATGCTTTTGGAGCAGTGGATGGAAAGTTATAGCTTCGAGCGCACCAGCTTGGTACTGGCAACCAGTGCAAAATTTAAAGAGACAAAACTTGACCAAGTATCATAAACACTCTTCCTGAGCAAAGAGCTTTGCTATGAACAGCATAAACGTTCCCACATGTTTGGAAGCCTGAAGAAAACAGTGCAGGTCCTGCCACGTGTTTAAAATGATGCATTTAATGTGATATGAACTGCATTAAAGTAATTTCAAAACTGCTTTACATTCACGACCAGGCAGGAAACATTGAAGTGTGGTACATTTTAATCACAAGAAATACTGAACAGAATGGGTCCTTTAAATGTAGGGAGCCTGTTTCTTCAGAGGTGTGTACAACTCCTGCTCATGATGTTGGAAATTAATAATCCATGTGGGAGTGAGAGCTTCAGGATGGCAGCAGTTTTACATATATTGGGAAAGAGGTTACTCCTGTTTTGAATTAACTCCCAGCTTTCTTGGAGATGATGTATCAGGTCTGTGCCATTTACCTTCTCTGCTGCTGCTGCTGGTGCTGCTAAGTCACTTCAGTCGTGTCCGACTCTGTGGGACCCCATAGATGGCAGCCCACCAGGCTCCCCNGACTAAAGGGAACTGTGTGGTTCCTGAATTTCACTGTATCTGTGTTCTTAGTCAGAACCTAAAGATATTTTCATGATTTCTTTCAAGCTTACAAAACCTTTTCCCTGAAAGATAGATTTTACTCCAGTACTTGCTCTCGAGCATGGAGGGCATTGCATATATTTCTAAATAACTTATTTTATTAAAATTATTTCTACTCAACCAATAAAAAGAAAAAGAAGGACAAGACAAGGACAGGAAAAAAATTAAGAATAATCCAGGTGGAAAAAGCAGGGAAAAGAAAGTAGCAGCCATTCAAAAATATTCATTGACTGCAGAGGAGTCTACAGGGTTCTGCTTTTAATACTCAACATCTGTCTTTTAAAACATATCAATCACATGATCACTAACAGCTGTTGCATTAGAGTTTTAATCAGCCATGATTTTCCAAAGGGAGAAAGAATGCTTTTGGAGCAGTGGATGGAAAGTTATAGCTTCGAGCGCACCAGCTTGGTACTGGCAACCAGTGCAAAATTTAAAGAGACAAAACTTGACCAAGTATCATAAACACTCTTCCTGAGCAAAGAGCTTTGCTATGAACAGCATAAACGTTCCCACATGTTTGGAAGCCTGAAGAAAACAGTGCAGGTCCTGCCACGTGTTTAAAATGATGCATTTAATGTGATATGAAGTGCATTAAAGTAATTTCAAAACTGCTTTACATTCACGACCAGGCAGGAAACATTGAAGTGTGGTACATTTTAATCACAAGAAATACTGAACAGAATGGGTCCTTTAAATGTAGGGAGCCTGTTTCTTCAGAGGTGTGTACAACTCCTACTCGTGATGTTGGAAATTAATAATCCATGTGGGAGTGAGAGCTTCAGGATGGCAGCAGTTTTACATATATTGGGAAAGAGGTTACTCCTGTTTTGAATTAACTCCCAGCTTTCTTGGAGATGATGTATCAGGTCTGTGCCATTTACCTTCTCTGCTGCTGCTGCTGGTGCTGCTAAGTCACTTCAGTCGTGTCCGACTCTGTGGGACCCCATAGATGGCAGCCCACCAGGCTCCCCCGTCCCTGGAGTTCTCCAGGCAAGAACACCAGAGGGGATTGCCATAGTGCTTCGAATGCACCAATGCATGAAAGTGAAAAGTGAAAGTGAAGTCGCTCAGTCGTGTCCGACTCTTAGCGACCCCATGGACTGCAGCCCACCAGGTTCCTCTTTCCATGGGATTTTCCAGGCGAGAGTGCTGGAGTGGGGTGCCATTGCCTTCTCTGCTACCTTCTCCAGCTAGGACATAATGGCAATATGCTAAAAATTCTTGCACTGAAGTAGGGCATGTTGTTCCAAATTAAGGGGGAAAATATACTTACTTCCAGCACAGAATATTTCTTAATTCCTCAACCATTTTCTGCTAGTGGTGGTCACAGAGGAATCAGTGATGCCCAGTGAGATTGAAAGAGAATTACACATATATGTGACTCTGGCAAAATAACTCGATCACACTCAAGAAATACATAGAATGGGAGTGTTTCCTCCAGAGTCCTATTTGTTGAGACTGTGGTGGAGATAATGCCTCACATATTATGGGTGAAATAAATTGCAACTGAGTTCCCTTTGAAGGCACAGACTTCCAATCAGAAGGACTGGATGACCAAGTGACCTTAAATGACCAATACAACAAATTTATCTTTCATCTTATTTATAATAAATAAAAGACCTGGAAATAGCTACAGGTATGGCTACTGCATGGTGCTTGAGTTCTTTTTTGTAGATCATGATTTCTTATAATGATCATAAATTACATCATGCAAGATTTATGATGGCTAATCATCCTAACTCCAGTATCCTGGCCTGGAGAAGTCCATGGACTGTATATAGCCCATGGGGTCACATAGAGTTGGACACGACTGAGCGACTTTCACTTTATCACCCTAATGGGGCTTCCTAAGTGGCATAGTGTAAAGAATCTGCCTGCCAGTGCAGGAGAGCTGGGTTCTGTCTCTGGCTCAGAAAGATCCCCTGNATGGGGTCACATAGAGTTGGACACGACTGAGCGACTTTCACTTTATCACCCTAATGGGGCTTCCTAAGTGGCATAGTGTAAAGAATCTGCCTGCCAGTGCAGGAGAGCTGGGTTCTGTCTCTGGCTCAGAAAGATCCCCTGGGGTCAGAAATGGCAACCTACTCCAGCATTCTTGCCTGGGAAGCCCATGGACAGAGGAACCTGGTGGGTTATAGTCCACGGAGTCACAGAGAGTGAGGCAGGACTGAGTGAGTGAGCATGCACACGCCACCATCCTAACTCGCTCTAGGACAGAGCAGAGATTTACTGCAGACATACGCACCCATATTCTATATTAAAAATGATGGTGCACAAACATATTCCAAGGACATGGACTTACTCTCCTAGAGCTCAGTCCTAGAACAGAGAGAAGGCAGCTGTGACTGGGAAGCCAATGAAGACTGAGAGACAGTCACTGTCTTGGTCTTGGGGTGTTGGGGGTCCTGGGATGAAAGCCTGGGTGAGCTTTCCCAGTAGGATAGTGCTTGGCGGTGTGTATCCAGGGAATCCTAAGAAAAGGAAAGGATACGCCTGGTGGCCTGGGAGTTCACTGTAAGCAGCCAGATGTCTCCATGTTAGACTCATACTCACAGGAAGGAAGTGTCTAGACAGGATATGGAACACCTCAACTGGAGGCTGACAAGTCATCAATGCCACACTCTCAGATCTGCAACTCCCTGTTAGTAAACACTGAGACGCCATCTAACGAGATCACTTGCAAACCTCTGGAAGCATACGATTCTCCGGGAGATCCACCAGGGACTGCCACGGGAGAGAGGTCACCAGGGTCCAGGATCCCAGTCCCCACTCAGAGCTCAGCCAGAGAGGAGTGCCACACACTCACAGAACATCATTAAGGAAAGGGTTCTCCTGTGTAAGGAAAAATAATTTAAGAAGTGCTGTGCTAGGTCACTTCAGTCATGTCCGACTCTGCAACCCTATAGACTGTAGCCTGCCAGGCTCCTTCATCCATGGGATTCTCCAGGCAAGAGTACTGGACTGGACTAACGTTTCCTTCTCCAGGGGAGCTTCCCCACCCAGGCATCGAACTCTCCTGCCCTGGCCGGCAGGTTCTTTACCACTAGCGCCACCTGGGAAGCCCTAATTAAAGAAGGGAGACATTTAGAACTGAATATGCTGCTGCTGCTGCTGCTNGGTTGTGCCATTTTCCTGACTTTTATGAGTTGGTAAGAATCTCAGGATTTGTGGCGTTTAAGAGTTTCTTTAGAAGAAGTCTGCAGCCAGCCTTAGCCCAGCATGGGTTTTTCTTCCCCTTTAGGGTTCACCAAACACTCTCCCATTTACAAGGCCCTCAAGACTTGTGACAAAACTCTAAAAGTGCTGTGGTGGAAATTGCTAGCGGTTCCCAATGCCTATTTTGGTTTTTCTACAACAACAGAATTCCTGTATTAGTCAGGGTTACTGTATTACTCCAGAGAAACGGAACTAATTGGATACATAGAGGGCTGTAAGACAAGATTTATTGGAGGAATTGCTTCGCAGGGTTAGGGAGCCCAGGATGCCCCACAGTCTGCCATCTGGCTGGTGACCCAGGAAGGCTGCTAATGTCACTTGGTCTGAGTCAAGGAGCCCTGATATCTGAGGGCAGGAAAAGATGGACCTCCCAGCTCAAGAAGAGGAAAGAAGTCACCCTTCCTTCGCTTCTTGTTCTATGTGGGCCTCCACACACTGGGCAAGAGAAGAGCCCGCAGGTGAGGGAAGCTTCAGTCTACCGAATCAAAGGCCCACCTCTCGTAGAAACACCCTCATAGACACCCCTGACATTACGTGTGGCCAGTTGTCTGGGTGCCCCTTAGCCTGGTCAAGTTGACACATAAAAGGAACCATCATAAGCCCTGATTTTTACATGGACACAGAACACAGACCACACATCCCAGGCTTCCCTGAAGCTAGATGAGGCCGTACAGCTGAATTCTGGCCAATGGGATGAGAGAGGAGGCAATGAGATGTTGGCAGGTGATGGGTGCTGCTTCTTCTGTGTTATGCCATTAAAAGGAATACTGTTGGGTCATTTGCAGAGGTGTAGACACACCTAGGGCTGTCACACAGATTGAAGTCAGAAAGAGAAAAAAAAAAAGTGTGTATTAATGCACATATGTGTAATCCGAAAAGAAAAACTGGTATAGATCTTATTTACAAAAAAGAAATAGAGACACAGAGGTAAGGAGCAAACATATGAATACCAAGGGAAAAGTGGGGGATGAATTGGGAAATTGGGATTGACACATTCATCCGAAGGACTGATGCTGAAACTCCTGTATTTTGGTCATCTGAGGCGAACAGCTGACTCATTGGAAAAGTCCCTGATGAGGAGGAAAATTGAGGGCAGAAGGAGAAGAGGGCATCAGAGGCTGAGATGACCAGATGCAATACCAACACAAGGGATAAGAGCTTGTCCAGGGAGGCCTGGGGAGCTGCAGTCCACAAGGTCGCAGAGTCAGACACGACTGGCCCATGAAGAACAGCCCCAGAACACTATGCATGAGCCGGATAACCAGTGAGGACCTCCCGCGCAGCACAGGGCGCTCCACTCAGGGCTCTGTGCCTGAATGCAAAGGACATCCCGGAAAGAGGGGACGTGTGTGTGTGCAGCTGATTCGCTTTCCTGTACAGCAGAGACTAGCACATTATACAGCTGCTATACACCAATGTACATTTTTAAAAGTAAACAGAGGCCCACAAAGGCAAAAAAAAAAAAGGTGATAGCAATCTCTTTCTCTCTGCCCACTTCGCATGAGCACATAGAATAACACTGCGGGGGAGAAACCTTGTTCTAGGTGAGTTAGACATATCAGTAAAGAAAACAAATGCAAAAGGTTGTGATTTTTATAGATGCTAATGGTTGTGTGACCCTGAGTACACTATGTAAACATTCTAAGTTTATTTCCTCAATTTAAATTTGAACTACAAATAGCTAGCTTGGAGAATATAATGTATATTAGAGGGGTTGTGTTTAAAGCGGCGATCACAGAGTTCTTAGGTCAACAGCAAGCTGAGCCTGGTTTTGTGAGCTTCGGAGGGGGCAGGGCTGGACAGAAAGGTGGGGAAGCTAGCCAGGGAGTGGGCCGAAGGCCTCGGTCAGCGCCGCAAGGCCTCCCTCTCCTTTGTGAGACCACTGCGGGGGTTTCCTCAGTGAGTAGACAGGACTCTGTGGTTAGCACTGGGACGCTCTGTCCTGAATTCACAGGAACAGGAAGAGTGACTCAGACTTCAGCCTCAAAGGATGGAGAGGCTGAGTCTGGTTTGGAACTTCCTCCCTCAAGTCAGGATCAGTCTGGGAACCAGGAGAACAGAGCTGAGGGTTAGGATGCTTCACAGACATCGGGGGGTAGGACAGTGAAGGCAGGGGGCATGCGGAGAGGCAAAGGGGATGAGCCAGTTCAGGCAACAGCAGTTTTTCCTAGCTGGGCGGTTTGAGCTACGTTTTAGAAGTCAGTGGACCTAAGCGTGAACTGCAGCTCCGCCAGCTAGCAACTGTTATTGGTACCAGTTTCCAGCTCTGTAAAGGGGATAATAGCTGTCTTTTGAAAATGGTTAATAGTCATCTTCCACTGAGTTCTGATGACATGTCAGTCACTCTAGCAATTTTTTTGCACATCATCTTGAGTAATCTTCCAATCGACCTTTGGGAGATGAGAACTCTCATGATTTCCAGGTTACAGATGAGAAAACTAGGGCTGAGAGAGTTCAGAACACGGACCCACCATCAAACTCTAATGCTAGTGTGCTTTTCATTTAGGATTAAATGAGGAAACCTAGTATGCTTAGCAGACTTCCCAAGGGGCTCTAGTGGTAAAGAACCCACCTGTCAATGCAGGAGATATAAGAGGCATGGATTTTTTGATCCCTGGATCAGAAAGATCCCTGGAGAAGGAAATGGCCACCCTCTCCAGTGTTCTTGCCCGGAGAATCCCATGGACAGAGGAGCCTGGTGGGCTACAGTCCACGAGTTTGCAAAGAGTTGGACACGACTGAAGTGAGTGTGCACAATATACTTAGCACAGTGCTTGAGTTATTGCCTTAAATAGTCATTTTAAAATATTATTCCAATTTTAGAGATGAAAAAAATGGAAGCTAAGAGCCATGTTGATAGGATGAAGCTCAGACATTCTGCTCTAAAGGCTTTACTAGCCCTCCATCCTGTCTTGCTTGGCACAAAAAGGACTGTCTGAAAGCAGCCTCCTCACCCAGGATGGAGTGGAAGGCTCGCCCTGCCCTCAGAGGTCAGGCTGATGCCCGGGCTCGTAAGGACACGGCCCCAGGCTTCACAGAGAGGATGTTTTCCTTGCTAGATGCATCTTAGGGCAGCAGCCAAGAGCAGCCTCCGTCCACCACCCTGCCTGCCCCTCCTTTCCAGGGAGCGGCACTGCTGGAGTCACGTGGCCTCTAGCTCACTTCTGTTTATGGAGTTTCTCAGCCAAGAGGAAAACCATTAGGTGTCAAATTGCAAGTAGACAGCATCCAAGAAGCTGCCTCTTCCAGTGTGATTTGCTGCCAGAGAACCTTAAATAAACTTTGTGCGGGGCAGACGTCTAAGCCTCTGCTGCACGCAGTATGTTTCATTTGTTAGATTAAAACGTAGAGCTTGATTTGGTCTAATTAATTAGTTTGCGTTCTGAAAGCAGAAGAAAACAATGGGCTCCTTTTCACCTCTTCTGATTCTCTTTGTAGGGTTTCTATTGGGGAAAAAGCAAGTTAATGCATTGCTTAAGATAAAAGAAAAATCTATCTGAGGACTTAAGCAATGCTTCATTTATTCATATTTTTAGCCAAAGGTGAGAGGTAAAGTCAACAGTTGCCCTAGGAATCAACAGCTGTGCACAGCAGTAACACAGACAGAGAAGACTTGAACAGGTAAGAGGAAAATGTCAATAGAGTAATTAATAAAAAATCTATAATGAAACATGTAAGACACTTTGCCTCCATTTTTTTTTCTATACAATACTTTTGGAAGGAAAGTGAATCTTTTGGCCCTCTCTTAATATATATATAATAAAGTAGAATCCTCTTACATTTTACATGACAATGAATTTCATGCCTCTTGCCTGATTCCCCACCACAAGGTACATTAATATAAATGGGCTCAGTCGTATTGGACTCTCTGTGACCCCACCAGGCTCTCTGTCCATGGAATTTTCCAAGAAAGAACACTGGAGTAGGTTGCCATTTCTGCCTCCAGGGGATCTTCCCAACCCAGGGATCGAACCCACATCTCATGCGCCTCCGGTGCTGGTAGGTGTGTCCTTTATATCTTGCACCACCTGGGAAGCCTGCTATTAATAGAAATGAGTCTCAGTAAGCAGGGAGATGCTCCTCAGCCTTGCAAAACTCCCTGCAGAGACAAAAGGGTATGCAGGAATCAAGCTGCTCCTGGTTCCTAACACTTGAGGTGGGGAGAGAGTGGGCTGGAAATAGAAGGAAGCTGGGTTTGACACTTTACCTTTAGACGCAATGCAGTTTCTCAGGAGAGAATTCCCACTGGAGACCAAGCAGATATCCTCTATAGGCGCTTATTGAAATGCTCTGGGAATATATTTTTGGAAGGACCTAAGTCGAGTTCAAGGCAGATGCTGAGACTTCCTGGAAAACTGGAAAGTAGTAGGAGTCTGTTCTGTAAGAAAGTGTCACACAGGCCAAAACGAGATGCCCCAAGAACCCAAGGCAAGAGTAGAACCTGAAAGCAAGATCCAAGGATGAAAGACAGTTGGAGGTCTAAACCGTGAAATGTTAATGTATGTGATCGATACAAAAGCAGTGGACGGTTATCTGAGTGGAAAGCAGGGAAGATTCAGAGGGGCAAATGAAACCCTAAATTAAGGGTTACAAATGCAGAAACAGTGAGCGGTCCAAAATTCAAGCTGGGAAACCAGTAGGTCCCAAGTGGCAGTCATGAAAAGACCATCAAGGAAAACTTACAGTCCTTAACATTTGATTAAAAGAGCTCCCTTCTCCTAGAAGAGCAGCAGTTAAAAAAGAGAAAATGAACCTCTGCAAAAGGACATCCATCCCCGGCGCTAGCAGTAAAGAGCCTGCCTGCCAGTGCAGGAGATGTAGGAGACACAAGTTCGATCCCTGGGTCAGAAAGATGCCCCTGAGGAGAACGGCAACCCATTCCAGCATTCTTGCCTGGAGAATCCCACGGACAGAGGAGCCTGGCGGGCTATAGTCCATGGGGCCCTAAAGAGTCGAACATGGCTGAAGCAGCCTGGCACACACAGAAAGCAAAGCCATCAGGGAAGATGCCAGCCAAAGAGGAAAAGAGACCGTTTGGGACAACGGGCTCCATCTCGGGAACATGGTCCTCCTGGAGGCAACCTCCTCTCACCAGGTTTGAGGGTCGTTTACTCAGAACACGGAGGAGGAGGCCAGATGCTCAGAAACACAGGGTCTGCCTCTGTGGCCACAGATGTGCAGCAGTGAGTCTGAAGTGAGCACAGGTCACTAGGACAGAAGGTTGGACGCTCTGAAGATGCCCTGCAGACCACAGACCCTCGACCCACATGATAAGGGACCCCATGACTGCGGATCTTGTCCCTGGTCAGGCCTTGCTTCTCGGGGTGCTCACCTCATGAGTCCAGGGTAAATGAAAGTATGAGAGGGTAACTGGGACAGCTAGTAAACCAAAGACATTGTTGCCCACACAGGAGGTTGCCCCGTCCATGGGCAGCCAGCCTCAAGGTGGTATGGCTTCAGGATGCTGTGAGGACCATGGAGGTCAAGGTCAAGGCATGCCTAGGTGTCTGGCTCAGCTGGTTGAGGAGCTTTGCCTGTAGGGGATGCTTTGCAACCTTCTGAGATAGTCACCCGTTGAGGCTGATGACCACAGCATGAAAGCAGTGGGAGAGAACACAAGTCAGAATTAAATAGAAGTCCTGAGACTATCGTGCACAGGAACTGAGCTCAGCAGAGAGCAGGGCAACGTTTCCAGTGTAAAGTGCAACAGGGAGAAAGAAGCCATTGTTTCCCTGAGTAGGACAAAGACCCCTTCCTCCTCTTCTCCTCCTGGTCTTCCTCCTCTTCTCCTGGTCTTCCTCCTCTTCTCCTCCTGGTCTTCCTCCTCCTCTTCCTCTTCAGCAGTGGAATTGCAGTATATAAATGTGAAGAAATGGAAGATGAAGTGAAGAGCGTCCTAGCAGATGGGTAGCAACAGTCCTCTGGGATGGAAACAGGACTGGTAAACTTAGCACAGGATGGCGTCAAGCTCAGGCTGCTGGCGTGTTTACTCAGGCCAGAGCCACACTTTCAGAATAATTGAACGTGAGTGATTTTAGGGGTATGCATTTTCCATGCTTTTGAAGCTGCCACCCTTAATATTTTATCGAGCTTTTCCATTCCTTCTTGTTATTTTCCTAACCTCTGAAGGTATGTGAGTTTGCAGACTCCAGCTCTTGAGCAGTTCTGGGAAGATCTCGAGGCCAGCGTTTTTAGAGGCATAACCTCCAAAGATGATCAGACCTGCAGAGATAAGCTCGGGCCCAAGGGAAGGAATATACGAAATCAAGACCACAACTGAGATGGAGACAAAAACCATTCCCGGGAAGGAAATACTGTTCTAAGAGTTTCCATAGAGTTTCAGACTTTTTATGATTAAAATAAACAGGTTTATGCACCCATGCTTTTCTGAAACAACATATATGTGTAACCTGGAAGAATGGTACAAATGAACCAATTTTCTGTGTAGAAATAGAGATCCAAGTGTACTTACGTACACAGGTGGGGAAGGAGAGGCTGGGACAAATTGGGTGAGTGGTACTGACATATATACACTGCCCTGCGCGAAATGGGCCTCCCCGGCGGCTCAGACAGTAAGGAATCTGCCTGCAATGGGGGAGACCCAGCTCGATCCCTGGGTCAGGAAAATCCCTGAAGGGCATGGCAACCCACTCCAGTATTCTTGCCTGGGAAATCCCATGGACAGAGAAGCCTGGTGGGCTACAGTCCATAGGGTCACAAAGATTTGGGCACAGCTGTTACGTGTAAAATGGTGGGAAGCTGCTGTATGGCCCAGGGAGCTCAGCTCAGCGTTCCCTGATGATCTGGAGGAGTCGGTGGGGGAGGTGGATGGGAGGGTCCAAGAGGGAGAGGACATGTGTACACACACAGCTGATGACTTTTTTGTACTGCAGAAGCCAACAATGTAAAGCAA
>SJYW01045797.1:325314-373672 GCA_006410735.1 Raphicerus campestris | reverse complement strand
AAAAAAAAAAAAAGCTTCCACGTGGGAAGCTGGATTTTTAGGCTAATGAATGCAACTCTATTTTTGATACTATGCTGTGTGTTTATATAAAATAGAGGGGCATTTTAGGCCAATTAGTGGCTTGCAAACCCTATACTTTTTCCAGCAAGGGCTAAGCTTGACGAACTTGAGAAGTTAATACAGAAAAGTTGTTGGCAGCGAAATTGTGCGGTCGGGTTGATTCAAGGCAACAAAGCTAGAGCATAAATTAGTTTTTATTTGTTAAAAGAAAAACAAACTCTGTTTGTTTTTGCAATACAGTTTGTTAGTTCTTTTAATTTGGGGGAAAATTTGGGGAATTCCAGTTCGCAGAGCACTAAGAGGCTCGGGCCAGGGCGAGGCAGGCCCCAGCTCCGGGCCTGTGTAAACAGCACCCGCGTCTCCCTGGGTATACCTCGGTCAGGGCAGCGGGGCGGGCCAGCCACGCCTGGACCTCGGCTGAACTGGAGCGCTGGCCGGACAGTGACTGGGGGCGGAGTCACAGGGCACCATTCAGAACCGCAGAGGGAGCTGTGGCCACTGCCCCCGTCCCCAGCCGTCTTCAGCAGGGCCTCTGGAACCCCAGACTTACAGGGAGATCTTGCCTCAGTGCAGTGCTGGAGATCCTGGAGGCCTCTCTCCTTCTTTCGGAGATAAGAAAAGTCAAGAGCAGACGGGCAGATGCGGCAATGCGAGACAGTCCCAGTGCCCAGGTCCGAGGCGCTTTGATGTCAACTGGGCCATCGGCAGACTCACTTGTTTGGTGGGACATGCAAGAACGTGAGGGGCATTCTGAGCCCGTCCTAGGAAAGAAAATGATGAAGCTTAGGATGTTCTGAATCCTGGTCGTCATTGCACCTGCACTCAGGTCTCAGCTGCGACTCCCCACTGAAACCAAGCTAACGCTATCTCTAGCCCCTAAACTGAACCCTGTCTCTACCCTCACCCTAACCCCGTCTCTAAACCTAACCCAACGATAGCCCTCACCCTAACCCTAACCCAAACCCCAAGCACAACTCCAGCCGTACCTGGAGCCCCCGTCTTGGGGAAACTTGAGGTGGGGGTTGTGCCATTTTCCTGACTTTTATGAGTTGGTAAGAATCTCAGGATTTGTGGCGTTTAAGAGTTTCTTTAGAAGAAGTCTGCAGCCAGCCTTAGCCCAGCATGGGTTTTTCTTCCCCTTTAGGGTTCACCAAACACTCTCCCATTTACAAGGCCCTCAAGACTTGTGACAAAACTCTAAAAGTGCTGTGGTGGAAATTGCTAGCGGTTCCCAATGCCTATTTTGGTTTTTCTACAACAACAGAATTCCTGTATTAGTCAGGGTTACTGTATTACTCCAGAGAAACGGAACTAATTGGATACATAGAGGGCTGTAAGACAAGATTTATTGGAGGAATTGCTTCGCAGGGTTAGGGAGCCCAGGATGCCCCACAGTCTGCCATCTGGCTGGCGACCCAGGAAGGCTGCTAATGTCACTTGGTCTGAGTCAAGGAGCCCTGATATCTGAGGGCAGGAAAAGATGGACCTCCCAGCTCAAGAAGAGGAAAGAAGTCACCCTTCCTTCGCTTCTTGTTCTATGTGGGCCTCCACACACTGGGCAAGAGAAGAGCCCGCAGGTGAGGGAAGCTTCAGTCTACCGAATCAAAGGCCCACCTCTCGTAGAAACACCCTCATAGACACCCCTGACATTACGTGTGGCCAGTTGTCTGGGTGCCCCTTAGCCTGGTCAAGTTGACACATAAAAGGAACCATCACAAGCCCTGATTTTTACATGGACACAGAACACAGACCACACATCCCAGGCTTCCCTGAAGCTAGATGAGGCCGTACAGCTGAATTCTGGCCAATGGGATGAGAGAGGAGGCAATGAGATGTTGGCAGGTGATGGGTGCTGCTTCTTCTGTGTTATGCCATTAAAAGGAATACTGTTGGGTCATTTGCAGAGGTGTAGACACACCTAGGGCTGTCACACAGATTGAAGTCAGAAAGAGAAAAAAAAATAGTGTGTATTAATGCACATATGTGTAATCCGAAAAGAAAAACTGGTATAGATCTTATTTACAAAAAAGAAATAGAGACACAGAGGTAAGGAGCAAACATATGAATACCAAGGGAAAAGTGGGGGATGAATTGGGAAATTGGGATTGACACATTCATCCGAAGGACTGATGCTGAAACTCCTGTATTTTGGTCATCTGAGGCGAACAGCTGACTCATTGGAAAAGTCCCTGATGAGGAGGAAAATTGAGGGCAGAAGGAGAAGAGGGCATCAGAGGCTGAGATGACCAGATGCAATACCAACACAAGGGATAAGAGCTTGTCCAGGGAGGCCTGGGGAGCTGCAGTCCACAAGGTCGCAGAGTCAGACACGACTGGCCCATGAAGAACAGCCCCAGAACACTATGCATGAGCCGGATAACCAGTGAGGACCTCCCGCGCAGCACAGGGCGCTCCACTCAGGGCTCTGTGCCTGAATGCAAAGGACATCCCGGAAAGAGGGGACGTGTGTGTGTGCAGCTGATTCGCTTTCCTGTACAGCAGAGACTAGCACATTATACAGCTGCTATACACCAATGTACATTTTTAAAAGTAAACAGAGGCCCACAAAGAAAAAAAAAAAAAAAAAAAAAGGTGATAGCAATCTCTTTCTCTCTGCCCACTTCGCATGAGCACATAGAATAACACTGCGGGGGAGAAACCTTGTTCTAGGTGAGTTAGACATATCAGTAAAGAAAACAAATGCAAAAGGTTGTGATTTTTATAGATGCTAATGGTTGTGTGACCCTGAGTACACTATGTAAACATTCTAAGTTTATTTCCTCAATTTAAATTTGAACTACAAATAGCTAGCTTGGAGAATATAATGTATATTAGAGGGGTTGTGTTTAAAGCGGCGATCACAGAGTTCTTAGGTCAACAGCAAGCTGAGCCTGGTTTTGTGAGCTTCGGAGGGGGCAGGGCTGGACAGAAAGGTGGGGAAGCTAGCCAGGGAGTGGGCCGAAGGCCTCGGTCAGCGCCGCAAGGCCTCCCTCTCCTTTGTGAGACCACTGCGGGGGTTTCCTCAGTGAGTAGACAGGACTCTGTGGTTAGCACTGGGACGCTCTGTCCTGAATTCACAGGAACAGGAAGAGTGACTCAGACTTCAGCCTCAAAGGATGGAGAGGCTGAGTCTGGTTTGGAACTTCCTCCCTCAAGTCAGGATCAGTCTGGGAACCAGGAGAACAGAGCTGAGGGTTAGGATGCTTCACAGACATCGGGGGGTAGGACAGTGAAGGCAGGGGGCATGCGGAGAGGCAAAGGGGATGAGCCAGTTCAGGCAACAGCAGTTTTTCCTAGCTGGGCGGTTTGAGCTACGTTTTAGAAGTCAGTGGACCTAAGCGTGAACTGCAGCTCCGCCAGCTAGCAACTGTTATTGGTACCAGTTTCCAGCTCTGTAAAGGGGATAATAGCTGTCTTTTGAAAATGGTTAATAGTCATCTTCCACTGAGTTCTGATGACGTGTCAGTCACTCTAGCAATTTTTTTGCACATCATCTTGAGTAATCTTCCAATCGACCTTTGGGAGATGAGAACTCTCATGATTTCCAGGTTACAGATGAGAAAACTAGGGCTGAGAGAGTTCAGAACACGGACCCACCATCAAACTCTAATGCTAGTGTGCTTTTCATTTAGGATTAAATGAGGAAACCTAGTATGCTTAGCAGACTTCCCAAGGGGCTCTAGTGGTAAAGAACCCACCTGTCAATGCAGGAGATATAAGAGGCATGGATTTTTTGATCCCTGGATCAGAAAGATCCCTGGAGAAGGAAATGGCCACCCTCTCCAGTGTTCTTGCCCGGAGAATCCCATGGACAGAGGAGCCTGGTGGGCTACAGTCCACGAGTTTGCAAAGAGTTGGACACGACTGAAGTGAGTGTGCACAATATACTTAGCACAGTGCTTGAGTTATTGCCTTAAATAGTCATTTTAAAATATTATTCCAATTTTAGAGATGAAAAAAATGGAAGCTAAGAGCCATGTTGATAGGATGAAGCTCAGACATTCTTCTCTAAAGGCTTTACTAGCCCTCCATCCTGTCTTGCTTGGCACAAAAAGGACTGTCTGAAAGCAGCCTCCTCACCCAGGATGGAGTGGAAGGCTCGCCCTGCCCTCAGAGGTCAGGCTGATGCCCGGGCTCGTAAGGACACGGCCCCAGGCTTCACAGAGAGGATGTTTTCCTTGCTAGATGCATCTTAGGGCAGCAGCCAAGAGCAGCCTCCGTCCACCACCCTGCCTGCCCCTCCTTTCCAGGGAGCGGCACTGCTGGAGTCACGTGGCCTCTAGCTCACTTCTGTTTATGGAGTTTCTCAGCCAAGAGGAAAACCATTAGGTGTCAAATTGCAAGTAGACAGCATCCAAGAAGCTGCCTCTTCCAGTGTGATTTGCTGCCAGAGAACCTTAAATAAACTTTGTGCGGGGCAGACGTCTAAGCCTCTGCTGCACGCAGTATGTTTCATTTGTTAGATTAAAACGTAGAGCTTGATTTGGTCTAATTAATTAGTTTGCGTTCTGAAAGCAGAAGAAAACAATGGGCTCCTTTTCACCTCTTCTGATTCTCTTTGTAGGGTTTCTATTGGGGAAAAAGCAAGTTAATGCATTGCTTAAGATAAAAGAAAAATCTATCTGAGGACTTAAGCAATGCTTCATTTATTCATATTTTTAGCCAAAGGTGAGAGGTAAAGTCAACAGTTGCCCTAGGAATCAACAGCTGTGCACAGCAGTAACACAGACAGAGAAGACTTGAACAGGTAAGAGGAAAATGTCAATAGAGTAATTAATAAAAAATCTATAATGAAACATGTAAGACACTTTGCCTCCATTTTTTTTTTCTATACAATACTTTTGGAAGGAAAGTGAATCTTTTGGCCCTCTCTTAATATATATATATATATAATAGAGTAGAATCCTCTTACATTTTACNGCACAGCAGTAACACAGACAGAGAAGATTTGAACAGGTAAGAGGAAAATGTCAACAGAGTAATTAATAAAAAATCTATAATGAAACATGTAAGACACTTTGCCTCCATTTTTTTTTCTATACAATACTTTTGGAAGGAAAGTGAATCTTTTGGCCCTCTCTTAATATATATATAATAAAGTAGAATCCTCTTACATTTTACATGACAATGAATTTCATGCCTCTTGCCTGATTCCCCACCACAAGGTACATTAATATAAATGGGCTCAGTCGTATTGGACTCTCTGTGACCCCACCAGGCTCTCTGTCCATGGAATTTTCCAAGAAAGAACACTGGAGTAGGTTGCCATTTCTGCCTCCAGGGGATCTTCCCAACCCAGGGATCGAACCCACATCTCATGCGCCTCCGGTGCTGGTAGGTGTGTCCTTTATATCTTGCGCCACCTGGGAAGCCTGCTATTAATAGAAATGAGTCTCAGTAAGCAGGGAGATGCTCCTCAGCCTTGCAAAACTCCCTGCAGAGACAAAAGGGTATGCAGGAATCAAGCTGCTCCTGGTTCCTAACACTTGAGGTGGGGAGAGAGTGGGCTGGAAATAGAAGGAAGCTGGGTTTGACACTTTACCTTTAGACGCAATGCAGTTTCTCAGGAGAGAATTCCCACTGGAGACCAAGCAGATATCCTCTATAGGCGCTTATTGAAATGCTCTGGGAATATATTTTTGGAAGGACCTAAGTCGAGTTCAAGGCAGATGCTGAGACTTCCTGGAAAACTGGAAAGTAGTAGGAGTCTGTTCTGTAAGAAAGTGTCACACAGGCCAAAACGAGATGCCCCAAGAACCCAAGGCAAGAGTAGAACCTGAAAGCAAGATCCAAGGATGAAAGACAGTTGGAGGTCTAAACCGTGAAATGTTAATGTATGTGATCGATACAAAAGCAGTGGACGGTTATCTGAGTGGAAAGCAGGGAAGATTCAGAGGGGCAAATGAAACCCTAAATTAAGGGTTACAAATGCAGAAACAGTGAGCGGTCCAAAATTCAAGCTGGGAAACCAGTAGGTCCCAAGTGGCAGTCATGAAAAGACCATCAAGGAAAACTTACAGTCCTTAACATTTGATTAAAAGAGCTCCCTTCTCCTAGAAGAGCAGCAGTTAAAAAAGAGAAAATGAACCTCTGCAAAAGGACATCCATCCCCGGCGCTAGCAGTAAAGAGCCTGCCTGCCAGTGCAGGAGATGTAGGAGACACAAGTTCGATCCCTGGGTCAGAAAGATGCCCCTGAGGAGAACGGCAACCCATTCCAGCATTCTTGCCTGGAGAATCCCACGGACAGAGGAGCCTGGCGGGCTATAGTCCATGGGGCCCTAAAGAGTCGAACATGGCTGAAGCAGCCTGGCACACACAGAAAGCAAAGCCATCAGGGAAGATGCCAGCCAAAGAGGAAAAGAGACCGTTTGGGACAACGGGCTCCATCTCGGGAACATGGTCCTCCTGGAGGCAACCTCCTCTCACCAGGTTTGAGGGTCGTTTACTCAGAACACGGAGGAGGAGGCCAGATGCTCAGAAACACAGGGTCTGCCTCTGTGGCCACAGATGTGCAGCAGTGAGTCTGAAGTGAGCACAGGTCACTAGGACAGAAGGTTGGACGCTCTGAAGATGCCCTGCAGACCACAGACCCTCGACCCACATGATAAGGGACCCCATGACTGCGGATCTTGTCCCTGGTCAGGCCTTGCTTCTCGGGGTGCTCACCTCATGAGTCCAGGGTAAATGAAAGTATGAGAGGGTAACTGGGACAGCTAGTAAACCAAAGACATTGTTGCCCACACAGGAGGTTGCCCCGTCCATGGGCAGCCAGCCTCAAGGTGGTATGGCTTCAGGACGCTGTGAGGACCATGGAGGTCAAGGTCAAGGCATGCCTAGGTGTCTGGCTCAGCTGGTTGAGGAGCTTTGCCTGTAGGGGATGCTTTGCGACCTTCTGAGATAGTCACCCGTTGAGGCTGATGACCACAGCATGAAAGCAGTGGGAGAGAACACAAGTCAGAATTAAATAGAAGTCCTGAGACTATCGTGCACAGGAACTGAGCTCAGCAGAGAGCAGGGCAACGTTTCCAGTGTAAAGTGCAACAGGGAGAAAGAAGCCATTGTTTCCCTGAGTAGGACAAAGACCCCTTCCTCCTCTTCTCCTCCTGGTCTTCCTCCTCTTCTCCTGGTCTTCCTCCTCTTCTCCTCCTGGTCTTCCTCCTCCTCTTCCTCTTCAGCAGTGGAATTGCAGTATATAAATGTGAAGAAATGGAAGATGAAGTGAAGAGCGTCCTAGCAGATGGGTAGCAACAGTCCTCTGGGATGGAAACAGGACTGGTAAACTTAGCACAGGATGGCGTCAAGCTCAGGCTGCTGGCGTGTTTACTCAGGCCAGAGCCACACTTTCAGAATAATTGAACGTGAGTGATTTTAGGGGTATGCATTTTCCATGCTTTTGAAGCTGCCACCCTTAATATTTTATCGAGCTTTTCCATTCCTTCTTGTTATTTTCCTAACCTCTGAAGGTATGTGAGTTTGCAGACTCCAGCTCTTGAGCAGTTCTGGGAAGATCTCGAGGCCAGCGTTTTTAGAGGCATAACCTCCAAAGATGATCAGACCTGCAGAGATAAGCTCGGGCCCAAGGGAAGGAATATACGAAATCAAGACCACAACTGAGATGGAGACAAAAACCATTCCCGGGAAGGAAATACTGTTCTAAGAGTTTCCATAGAGTTTCAGACTTTTTATGATTAAAATAAACAGGTTTATGCACCCATGCTTTTCTGAAACAACATATATGTGTAACCTGGAAGAATGGTACAAATGAACCAATTTTCTGTGTAGAAATAGAGATCCAAGTGTACTTATGTACACAGGTGGGGAAGGAGAGGCTGGGACAAATTGGGAGAGTGGTACTGACATATATACACTGCCCTGCGCGAAATGGGCCTCCCCGGCGGCTCAGACAGTAAGGACTCTGCCTGCAACGGGGGAGACCCAGCTCGATCCCTGGGTCAGGAAAATCCCTGAAGGGCATGGCAACCCAATCCAGTATTCTTGCCTGGGAAATCCCATGGACAGAGGAGCCTGGTGGGCTACAGTCCATAGGGTCACAAAGATTTGGGCACAGCTGTTACGTGTAAAATGGTGGGAAGCTGCTGTATGGCCCAGGGAGCTCAGCTCAGCGTTCCCTGATGATCTGGAGGAGTCGGTGGGGGAGGTGGATGGGAGGGTCCAAGAGGGAGAGGACATGTGTACACACACAGCTGATGACTTTTTTGTACTGCAGAAGCCAACAATGTAAAGCAAATTTACCCTAATTAAAAAAAAAAATAGAAACTGTACTTTCTAAATTATCTTTATTAAACATATTGCTTGCTTGCCATCAGATTATGTTATTTGTGTGTGTGCGTGCACGCTTAGTTGTGTCTGACTTTTTGTGACCCCATGGACTGTAGCCTGCCAGGTTCCTCTGTCCATGGGATTCTCTAGGCAAGAATACTGGAGCGAGTTGCCATTTTCTCCTGCAGGGGATCTTCCTGACCGNTGTGTGTGTGCATGCACGCTTAGTTGTGTCTGACTTTTTGTGACCCCATGGACTGTAGCCTGCCAGGTTCCTCTGTCCATGGGATTCTCTAGGCAAGAATACTGGAGCGAGTTGCCATTTTCTCCTGCAGGAGATCTTCCTGACAGAGGGAATGAACTCCTCTCTCCCATGCCTCCTGCACTGGCAGGAGAGTTCTTTAACACTAGTGCCCCCTGGGATGCAGATTCTGTTATTTACTATGGCTCAGTTACAAATTCTTTTGTTTCCCAAGATGATCAAAGAGTATATTGAAGTATCTAAACTTACTTGCATTTAACTTACCACCTGATAAAGGTCTAACAAGAAGGAAATGGCAACCCACTCCAGTATTCTTGCCTGGAGAATCCCAGGGACGGAGGAGCCTGGTGGGCTGCCGTCTATGGGGTTGTACAGAGTTGGAGACGACTGAAGTGACTTAGCAGCAAAGGTCTAACGAAGGAGTCGCTGAAGTCTGCAGAAAAGACCTTCCTCTGTCTTCCAAGGAGCCCAAAAGCATTGCACAGAAGGGCCTCTGTGCGAGTGTTTCTGTAACTGAGATTCAGAGACAGGGTCTTTACAACACTGTTCCGATCTGGAGCAAAGAACACTGACCAACCCAGGCCTCCTTGTATGTTTTCTGCCCAGGAGGAGCTGGTGCCGGTGTGGTTTAGATAGAGGAAGACGCTGCAAAGATTAGAGGCTTGAGATCTGCTCCTGGAAGCTCTGACCCCAAAGTGAACTCCCTTCCCAGGGGTTCCTGCTGTCTATAGTCAGAGACCAGTGGGTTTCTAAGAGGGGTGAGTGGAGATGTCAGGCTGGACCACTTTGGAAAGATTGTTTGGAACACGGTCTAGAAAAATACCCTTCTCCACAGAAAGAATATGATGAGTGACCCATCAATACCATTGCCAAGAGTGAGTGAGCCTACCAACGCAACGCCAGCATGCACGAAGGAGCCTGGAGAGCGGGCCTGTCTGAATACGCCATTGCGTTTACTGCCATAACACAGAAGTGTGTCACTCACTCAGTCGTGTCTGACTCTTTGCAATCCCACAGCCTGTAGCCCACCAGGCTCCTCTGTGCATGGGATTCTCCAGGCAAGACTACTGGAGTAGGTTACCAGTCCCTTCTCCAGGGGATCTTCCAGACCCCAGGGACCTCACTGCAGGCAGATTCTTTGCCATCCAAGCCACCAGGGAAGCCCACATAAAGTTATAGCATTTAGAAGCTGTCCACCCCTCTCTGCCCTAGCCTCAAGCAGAGTAAGACCATTGCAAAGGTTTTAGCACAACCTGCTGGTCATTCAACTTGCCACAAGAAGGTGAAGAAAAGCATTCAAGCACATCCACGCAAAATCACCCCAGTGTGAAAAAATTATCCAGAAGACAAATCATTCCCATGAGATTTAACGTTCAGCATTAGCTAATAAGAAAATATGAGCACAAATCAGGAAAAATAGAGCATATATTTTATTAAATTTGTTTTTATTCACCACTCACTCAGAAAAGAAATATCTATTTTGGTTGAAAAAGTATCCTGAGTTGAAAATGGAGTCTCCACAGACTATTTTTTTCTTTTACTCAGAGAATTAATTATTTTTGTAGAATTAATTTTTTAAATTATTTTTAAAGTAGTAAGTTAGTCTTCATCAAAGAAATAAGTTGGAGCTTAAAAATAAGTTAATGATTTAAAAAAAAGTGTGGGGAAGTCCAATTTAAACACTGAATATTTTGATGTTGTTTCACTAATAAATTAACATTCCCCTTAGAGTGATTAAAAAAAAAAAAAAACATACAGAGTAGTTGCATGCCTTATTTGTCTGGTTTTCTCACCCTAGCATAGAACTCCCACTGAATTCATATATATTGCATTTGTTTATAACGCTTTTATTTATTTATTTATTTTTGAGCATTACATGATGTCTGTTTTTTCATGTTTATCTGGTTGACAAAAGCTTTTTTTGTTGTTGTTTTAAGCTTTTTTTTTTCTTTTTAATGTGGACCGTTTTCAAAGTCTTTATTGAATTTGTTACAATTTTGCTTCTGTTTGATGTTTTTGGGTTTTTTGGCTGTGAGGCGTGTGAGATCTTTGCTCCCTGACCAGGGATCGAACCTACAGTCCCTGAGTTGGAGGGGAAAATCTCAACCCCTAAATGACCAGGGAACTCCCAATCTGGCAAAAGTTTTGCTTATTGGTATTTGGTTTTTAGATTTTAATTTTATTTCATTTTGGAGCATAGTTGATTAACAATGTTTCAGGTATACTACAAAGTGATTCAGTTATACACATATATGATCTATTTTTTAAAATTATTTTTCCATTTAGGTTATTACAAAGTATTGAGCAGAGTTCCCTGTGATATGCTGTAGGTCCTTGTTGGTTTTCTATTTTAAATAAGCTTCATCAAAACATTTTCTAGTTCTTACAAAGCAAGGGCTAGAAGGGCTTATTGGACTAAGACACAGGCTGCCAGTTCAGGGAGGCTGCACTTCCCATGGGGGTGTATAGGGCTATATTTCCTCTGAAACTTTAGGTTACAGTTGATTGAGGCTGGAACTGTTTAAGTCTAAGAATTTAAATCTTAATTTTTAAAATATTTTTAAGACAATTTTTATCAAGTGAATGTATTAAAAAATGAAGAATTTCCACATTTCATTTATTATAAACTCACAGCTGTATGTCTTTGGTAATCGTCACATTTTCTTTAATGATGGTATGATTTTTAAAGGTATAAACACCAGTTTTATTTATAAATTAATAAATTAATGATACTCTTAGAGTCAGTCATCCATTAAGAATTACTGTGGAATTGTGACTATTTTACTGAAATTGGAACATAATATTTGCTTAGCTCTCTGTGATAAGCCCGGTGCTCAGGAGCTACACACAATGGGAAAAAGGTAAAAGCTTCTCTTTTGTAATAATACCCCCCAAATGCTCTTCATTGGTGAATTTTACTTATTTGGAAAGTTATTTGCATTTGTTTAAAAATGAACTATTTCACATGCATTAATGCTTCATTTATTAAAAACACAGATTCTCGTGGAAAAAGAAGTCACCCATGTTTTAAATGCCTGTTCAGTAATAAAATCACTTCACAGAAACCCTGTAAAATTCATGATGCATTGAATGATTTGGCTTCTATATCGTACTACAATGATAATAGCAGTTTAGTCAGATAAAGTGGAATTGCTAAACACGCACCCAAAAGAAATTTAATCACATGTTCATTTTTGCACAAGTCTGATGGGAAAAATACCCCTCCCATTAATTCTTATCGGTCACTGTTTTTCATTAGCTGCTTTAAAGCAACCCCATTTCTTATCTTAAAACACAGCAGGGAGAACGCGAAGTTAATTTTAGGTGAAGTAAGAAAACCAGGGAGACAGGCCTTAGACCCAAACGTTTCTCTCCAAGACTACAGTGTCTACCCAAGAGCTTCCAAGGGCGATGCTGAGTATCCTTGAGATTCCTGCTGTTCCCTCCTACCCGAGTGCCTGTCTGAAATCGCCCCAGGGAAGCCTCCCCTTCCTGTTTGATGGCAGGAAGGCCGCCCCAGGCTGCAGGCTCAGTGTGCCATGAGCAGTTAGCGCCACTCTCTGCAGAGTTTGTGGCTGTCCACAAAGGCACCCACAAATTTGCTTCCTTCCAGTTAATAGCACTTTCATTAGGATGTCCCCAGAGGCTACCATGGGCTTCCCTGGCAGCTCAGCTGGTAACGAATCTGCATGCAATGCAGGAGACCCTGGTTCAATTCCTGGGTCTGGAAGATCCTCTGGAGGAGGACTCGGCAACCCACTCCAGTGTCCTTGCCTGGAGAATCCCATGGACAGAGGAGCCTGGCGGGCTACAGTCCACGGGGTCACGAAGAGTCAGACACCACTGCAGAAGTGAGCACAGCACAGCACGGAGCCTACCAGGGGTCAGGCGCTCGGAAGACAAGTGACAAGCTCACGGGCACGAGCTCCGTCAAGTGCGTCCTGGTGACGTCAAGACACAGAAGCGGAAGGACACGCAAAGAGGGTGGTGGCTATTGCCCATGGGGGGCAAGTGCCCGATGCTGCGGAGAACAGCACAACTTTTGTTCTTCAAGGTGGGTGACTTGGATGAGAAAACACGGTGATAAAGTTAAGCATCATCTGCTTTATCATCATCATCAAGTCAGTATTTTACTTGAGGTGGCTCCCCAGGAGGCACTGGTGGTAAAGAATCCACCTGCCGGTGCAGGAAGTATCAGAGATGTGGGTTCGATCCCTGGGTCGGGAAGATCCCCTGGAGGAGGAAATGGCAACTCACTCCAGTATTCTTTCCTGGAGAATCCCATGGACAGAGGAGCCTGGCGCCCTGCAGTCCATGGGGCCGCAAAGAGTTGGGCACACTGAAGCAACTTAGTGCTTGCAGCGCAGTATAAATTTCTACGGGCAGATCTCGGGGATATCATGGTTTCAGGTCCAGACACTGCCATCAAGGGAATGTCTTATTGAAGGGCGTCACGTTCAGTTTCTGTTGGTTTCCCAGTGCATATAAAAGCTTGTTTATACTGCACTGTAGCCCTACGAAGTGTGCACATCATATGTCTTTAAAAGTGTAAATTTCTTAAGTAAAAATACTTTATTAATTTAAAAAGAAAGCCATCACCTGACAAGCCAGGTTTGCCGCTAACCTTCAGTGCACAAACAACAAAGCATTTGTAAAGTGCGGTAAAGCAAAGGGTAATAAAAGTACGTCTGTGCAGAAGAAACCTGAGAGGTGACGGCATTAAAACACGTTCAGTGACCCGCCAATGTTTCTGCTACTAGAAGCTGCTACAGAAAACTAGTGAAGTTGCTCAGTCGTGTCCGACTCTTTGTGACCCATAGACTGTGTAGCCCACGAAGCTCCTGCATCCATGGGATTCTCCAGGCAAGAATACTGGAGTGGGTTGCCGTTTCCTTCTCCAGGGGATCTTCCTGACCCAGGGATCGAACCCAGGTCTCCCACACTGCAGGCAGACGCTTTAACCTCTGCACCACCAGGGAAGCCCGCTACAGAAAGGGTATACAAATAAATTCCTGACATAGTTCTTGATTTTGAGCAGCTGAGTTTCCTGAGACACTTGGATAATAGTCATCATGGAATATGACATCGACGAAAACCACAGCAGAGTTCTAGAAACTGTGCAAGGAGAGTAAGGTGAAGGGGTGATGAAGTCTAACTGAAGTAGTAAGAAGGTACTTAGAGATTTAGTGATGTTTGGGATGCGTCTTAAAGGCATAGAGGTTCACCAGTCTGCGATAAGAACTTACTAGGTCACCAAGAAAGGACAAAAGTCTATAGCTGAGCAAAGGAAATGTAGACTAAACACAGACAATATAAGGGATAGGACAAAATGGTAATTAATATGCTCAGAGAATGTTTCCCATCATAAAGTATCAACATGAGGTGATTAAAAATGGAGATCCTGAGAATAAATTAATCAATTAATAAAAATTATTATTAATAAAATTATATTTTAGAAGGAATATCAACGTAAGGTAGAAAATGAAGTTGAAGACTCAGAGAGGAGACCAAAAAAATGATGTTTTATTTTAAGCAAAATAAATGAAAGAAAATTTGAGAAGAGGTTCAATATAAAAACAAATGTAATCNAAAATTACATTTTAGAAGGAATATCAACGTAAGGTAGAAAATGAAGTTGAAGACTCAGAGAGGAGACCAAAAAAATGATGTTTTATTTTAAGCAAAATAAATGAAAGAAAATTTGAGAAGAAGTTCAATATAAAAACAAATGTAATCTTTACCTCCCCTCACACACGTATAAAGAAGAAAATGAGATGGGGGAGGAAAGGAGAGAGAGATCTAGAGACTGAGGGTTAAAAGAGGAAAGAGATCATCAGAGACATGATTTGGAGAAATTTCCCCAAACTGGAAAATATGAGCTTCCACACGAAGAGACCTCACAAGTGACTAAAGGAGTCCCATTAAAAAGAAAACAAACAGAACAAAACCTTATGGTGAATAATAGACCCTAAATATCTCAGGAAGGAAAACAGGAAACCTCCAAAAACAGGTATCAGAAATCAGGTAGCATTAGACTTCCCAGAAGTAACAGCACTGGAAATGAAAGAGAAATGCCTCTAAAGATCAGAAGGAATCTAACAGATGCAGAAATCTGAGAAAACGTCCCTGAAAGAAATCAAATGTATGGAAGAAAAATTCAAAGACACAGTTCATGAAAAAAATCATGACAAAGTAAAATCTAAATATAAAATTGCAAGTGCAGAGAGCCCCAAATAAGCCCCGTCATATACAGTTAATTAATCTATGACAATCCTGAATATTCATTGAGAGGACTGAAGCTGAAGCTAAAGCGCCACTGCTCTGGCCACTTCATGCGAACAGCTGGATCGTTGGAAAAGACCCTGATGCTGGGAAATACTGAGGGCCGGAGGACAAGGGGACGACAGAGGATGAGATGGTCGGAGGGCATCACTGACTCAATGGACATGAATTTGAGTAGACTCCAGGAGATGGAGAAGGACAGAGGAGCCTCGCGTGCTGTAGTCCATGGAGTGGCAAAGAGTCAGACAGGACTCAGTGGCTGAACAACAGTCTATGACAAATGTGCCAAGAACATACAGTGGGGAAAGGACATTGATACATGATGTCAAGATAGATCTCACTGGATAACTTCTAATGGAAAGTATATTTCAGATTGCTTTCCTTTATAAATTATTACGAGATTTTGAGTATGTGCCATACAGTAGGTCCTTGCTGGTTACCTATCTGATAGGTATTAGTTTATACATATTAATCCCAGACTCCTAACTTACCCTCCGCCTTTCCCCTTTGTAACCATAAGTTTGTTTTCTATGTCTCTGGGTCTATTTTCTGTTTTGTATATAAGTTCAGTTCAGTTCAGTTCAGTCGCTCAGTCGTGTCCAACTCTTTGCGACCCCATGAATCGCAGCACGCCAGGCTTCCCTGTCCATCACCATCTCCCGGAGTTCACTCAGACTCACGTCCATCGAGTCCGTGATGCCATCCAGCCATCTCATCCTCTGTCGTGCCCTTCTCCTCCTGCCCCCAGTCCCTCCCAGCATCAGAGTCTTTTCCAATGAGTCAACTCTTCATGTAAATACATTTGTATTATTTTTTTAGGCTCCACCTTTAAATGATATCATAGGCATTTGTCTTTGTCTGACTTACTTCGCTTAGTATGAAGATCTTTTATTTCAGTCTCTTCATACGGCTGAGTAGTATTCCACCGTCTGTGTTTAGGTGCCACATCTCTTTTTTCAGATTTCTCTTAATTTCCGGCTGTGCTGGTCTTCGCTGCCGCATGGGCTTCCTCTCGTGGCAGCGGGGGCCACTCTTCAGCTATGGTGCGCTGGCTTCTCCGGCAGCGGCTGCTCTTGCCACAGAGCACAGGCTCCGTGCGCTTCTGGCCTGTGGGCTGCAAAGCTGCAGCTCCTGGGCTCTGGAGCACAGTCTCAGCGGGTGTGGGGAGCAGGGTTCATTACTCCATAGTGTGTGGGATCTTCCCAATCAGGGATTGAATCCATGTCTCCTGCATTGCCAGCCGGAGTCATTACCCAGAGCCACCAAGGAAGCCCTGCACCGCATCTCTCTCATCCATCCCTCTGTGGGTGGTTGGTTAGGCTGTTGCTTCCATGTCCTGGCTATTGTAAATAATGCTGCAGTGAACACTGGTGTGTATGTATCTTTTTGAAGTATGATTTTCTCTGGACGTATGGCCAGGAGTGAGACTGCAGGATCATATGGGAACTCTGTTTTCAACTTTTTAAGAAAGCTCCACGCTGCTCTCTATAGTGGCTGTACCAATTTACATCTCTAATCATTGGAGAAATGTAGATCAAACTACAATGAAGTACCACCTCACACCCATCAGAATGGCCTTCATCAGGAAGTCTAAAGTAATAAATACTGAAGAGGGTGGAGAAAAAGGGAACCCTCCTACACTGTTAATGATAAGCTTTTAAAAGTAATAGTAGTTTTAAGCTGAGAAGTTGCAAGAATGGAAGTGGGAACAGAGATAGGAGAAATTGGACCAATTCAGAGTTAATTGTCAGTAGGGTAGGAAATTAAAAGATGCTTGCTCCTTGGAAGAAAAGTTATGACCAACCTTGCCAGCATTTAAAAAGCAGGGACATTACTGTGCCAACCAGGGTCTGTCTAGTCAAAGCTGTAGTTTTTCCAATAGTCACATATGCCCGGATGTGAGAGTTAGACAATAAAGAAAGCTGAGCACCGAAGAATTGATACTTTTGAACTGTGGTGTTGAAGACTCTTGAGAGTCCCTTGGACTGCCAGGAGATCCAACCAGTCCATCCTAAAGGAAATCAGTCTTGAATGTTCATTGGAAGGACTGATGCTGAAGCTGAAACTCCAATACTTTGGCCACCTGATGCAAAGAACTGATTACTTGGGAAAAAAAAAATAAAAACAAAAAAAAACCCTGATGCTGGGAAAGATTGAAGGCAGGAGGAGAAGGGGATGACAGAGGGTGAGATGGTTGGATGGCATCACTGACTTGATAAACATGAGTTTAAGCAAGCTCCGGGACTTAGTGATGGACAGGGAAGCCTGGCGTGCTGCAGTCCATGGGGTGGCAAAGAATCAGACATGACTGAGCGAGTGAACTGAACTGAACTGAACTGAGGGGAGGTCTGGTGGCCAAGGTGGTGGCAGGAACTGGCGATGCTTGGGACAAGCATGTTAAGTGAATGCACAGAGAGGAGAAGGAGGACCAGAGCTCACCATGGAAATTCCAGACCATTCCTAGTTCTTTTTTTTTTCCTCTTGTAAAAATTCATATCAAAACATGTCTTGCACTTGTAATAATTTTAGCTGCAATATAAAACACAAATCTCAGATAATATTCCTAGAAAGATATCTTATATGTAAATCTCCACATGAAAAATATGTAAATGTAGAATGACATTAAGTAATGAATTATTTACAAAGTATGTCATCTTGCAATGCTAAATAAAATTAATCTCTTCCTTTAACATTGTATAAATTTAGAGTTGATTTTATTTCTGAAATTTGCATGTTCTCTGAATGACTACAGGGCACTGGATTAAAATACACTATAAAAATCTATAGAGAGAAAGAGTGGATTTTAGTAATTTGCCTAAACTTGTCACTGATTTTGACCTTTTTTAACTTCCTATATTTAAATTGTGAATAAATATTTTGCTACTTCTTGCAAGAATAAATAGAGTTTATTTACCACTGACTCTCATCAAAGAGAAATTCGACTTCCATGATGCTACTCTAAACAAAGAGAATACTGCCAAAGCCTACTTTATTTACAGAAATAGCTTGTTTCATTTAAAAAGTCATTTTATAAAACTAAAACCAACTGTGAGCTCAGATGAGAAACGTCAGACTATATTAAGGGAAAACCACACACTCGCACACACTCTGAAAAATCCAGACGAAAAGTGTGCTGCCTCTATATCACTGACACCTACTTTCTCTCGCAGTTCACGTGACTCTAGCTGTGGAGACAAAGTATTTCTTGGATGTCAAACTAACTGTGGTCGCGTGTGGTGGTGGNATGAGCTGCATACATGTGGCTTGCATGTTTTGGTGCTTTGTTAACATGTTTCAAATACTGATTGATGGGTCGTCTGACAAACATACTGAAATGTGAGCTAAACAGTAAGAACTTGTTCTGATTACCAAACTGAGAGACAATGGAACAATGACATTTGAGATCCATCGTTGGCTTTTATTCCCTGGCACTCACTCCGGTGATGAGGTGACCTTTGCTTATGTGTGTCATGAGGACAATCCTTTCCCAGGGATGTTTCAGAGTGTGTTTGTTTTTGGATAATAATTTCAATGTTATGAGTTCAGCTAAGCCTACTACATTGTACAGTGTTGTTGAGACAGCCATTTCACGTGATTTTGTTTTGTTTTTGTTTTAATCATGGGATAAAGACAGCAAATAAGTTTAGACTTTTTCCACTGATTTTTCAAAACACATGAACAAAGTTAATACCCAGGAAGGCAGGAGGGCAGAACACAGACTATGATGTCAGGAAGAGCTGGTTAAACCCTGAGTCTATCATTTGCCAAATGNATGAAGACAGCAAATAAGTTTAGACAGTTTTTTCCACTGATTTTTCAAAACACATGAACAAAGTTAATACCCAGGAAGGCAGGAGGGCAGAACACAGACTATGATGTCAGGAAGAGCTGGTTAAACCCTGAGTCTATCATTTGCCAAATGAGTTATAACAAGCCAGGCACCTACCTTCTCTAAGACTCAACTCCTCACCTACAAAATGGAGATATTACGAGCATGTGCAGCATAAAATTTATCTAGAGAAACAAATGCAGATAAAATAAATAAAATGCTTCGCATGAATTATACCTCAATAAATGTTATTATAGTAATAATGTTTCTAGTTATTTAGAAATGATACAGGATGTATATCCCCTTGATTAGATTAGTATTGATCCAAGAAAATGTAAAGAGGTTTGCAAAAGAAGGGTCTTCCCTGTTGACTCAGATGGTAAAGAATCCACCTGCAAAGCAAAAGACCTGAGTTTGATCCCTGGGTGGGGAAGATACTCTGGAGAAGGGAACGGCTACCCGCTGCAGTACTCTTGCCTGGGGAAATCCGTGAGCAGAAGAGCCTGGCGAGCTATAGTCCATGGGGACACCAAGGGTCAGGCACGACTGAGCAACCAACACTTTACAAAAGAAGGACTGTAGAAAATGGACATTTAGCAGAATCAACCTGAAACAGGAAATGAAAAGAATCACAAATTTGAGCATATCTTTTGAAGAACCTTTAGACCCTTCCAACTGTAAAATTTGTATAAGAGAATGAAAGCATAGCCTTTTCTACTCATTTTAACAGATAGTCTTTTCCTTTGAAGTTGTGCGTTTTGAAGGTCTTTATATCAAGAGATTTGTTGCAATTAGCCGGGGCAATTACCACCCACTTTCTTGGACCTAACAGAGTGCTATGAGAACATTTTATAACAAATCTCCAGAGTAAATTAAAAACTAAATTTAAAAGATCAGTCCTAATTAGTTATAAGAAATAACAAGCTTCATATGCAATGTTTTAGCAAGAACAAAAATAGATGTGAAAGTATCACTGTATAAGTATTAGAGTTCTAAAAGCCATCTAGGTCTCCCACAATGCAGGCAGATTATTTACTGTCTGAGCTACTGGTGAAGCCCTGTTAAGTATTACAGTTTTGAGTAAAAGCTAAAAGCTTACATTTAAAAAAGTATCACTGCAAAGACATTCAGCTAATATTTCACACAGTTTTATCTTTGCTTAAAGATGTTAAAATATAGATTTTTTTCTGCAAAGATTCATTTTTCATAGTAAAATGTTAATGTCTTAGGAGTAATGAACCTTCTGTCTGACCCCTCCCCCAGCTCAGCCTTGACCGAAACTTCTCGTATGCAGAAGAAAAACATGTTTCTAGTGTGCTTCTGTTAAACTATTGATAAATTACTATTGCTCTATTACTTAAGAATTTATTTTGCGTCTTCTCAAAAGGATGGACTCAAGTGGAAAATACACATTTAAACACACAACGTTCACATTTTGAAGATGTCACTTGCAGCTGAAATCTCTAAAAAAATAAATAAATAAAAAACTCTAAATTTTAACTATACCATAGTAGAAATGGCAACTGATCAAGTTTCTATGAAAGAAACTGAGGTACAGAGTTTGAATGAAAGAGTGAAGGCCAGTTTTCTTTCTTTCTGGAGCTCATAGCTGCTGACTCCTAAAACCTATTTTTTCATTAGTAACTAAACAATGTAAATTAGAAATTTGCTTCATTTAAAACTCACTTCTCATAAGTTAATGGCACAGTACTATAAAATAGGGTAAATATTTATTGCTAATTTTGTGTGTATAGTAATTAAAGAAATAGAAGGGTGAACGTAAGACAAATGTGAGTTGAATGGAAAACAATTGAAATGCAAGCTGAGACACTTGAACTTAGTCAAGAGAGTGAAGATGTATAAAACCAGGCCAACTCAGAGGCAGTTTGTGACTAATGTAATAACTGATGTGGAATTCAATAAAAAGGATTTTGTTTGTTATCTTTTCTTGAATTTTTTCAGATCCCAAACAATTATTAGACTATAGGTTTTTTATAAAATGAGACTTATAAAGTTATTACACAAATGTTTAACTACAAAAGCCTATATTTTAACACATGCTTACACAGTTCATATATGAACATGTGACACAATACATTATATACAAGAAAAGATAATGGTTGGATTTTATTGTGGTTGCTGTTACCAATTCATGGTAAAAAGTAGTCAAAATATTTGAGAAATTCAAAGTAAATGCATTTCAGTAAAAGACAAGAACAAACTTAACCATGAAAAATATGCATGCGTAATATTATATACCTCCTATCGATGTCTTATTCCATAAAAATAGGTATGTTAGGCTTCATATGTAAATACTTAGCACAAGTAGATTCTAATGACTCTACTTTTGTCCTAAGGATTGAATACACATTACATTTATTTAAAGATGTTTATTGAAACTCAATTGTAGCAAACACATAGTTTTGGGTCAAGAGTATCAAGCAATGAATTTCACATATTATACAGAGAATAATCCATGCTTCAAAATTATAAACAGCATATGAAGATAACAAGATAGGCTTTCTTGAAATTTTAAATTAGATTAAATAAGCCTGAAATATTGGACTAAATGCTAACATATGGAATATAAGATTTCCAAATGTTAATTTAGTTAACTTTCCTGTAGTACACATATTCTATTTTTATGTCTGTTTCTGGAAGTAAAATAGGAAATCATAAGATGTATTTCAGCAGGACAAGGAGGCCATCTTGAGGTCATTCTAGAAATGTACATGTCCTGCTTCCTGGCAGCACGCACACAATTTATGATTTAAAAAAACATAGAACCTTCGAGAGAAGTTAATATTTCCAGTATAAAATACTGTCATTTTTCTTCAAAACCAAAATGGCAAAGTTTCTCAGCGCATTTAGACTCACTCAAAAGCATCCTCTAACTCACCCCGTGTCCGTCTGTTTCTGCCCCTTTCTCTTGCACACACACACACACACACACACACACACACACACACAAAGACTACAAACAAGCTGCTTCTTGCTGGATGACAGAGATGGATAAAACTCAAAATAAGCACAAGACTGTACAAAAATGCTTCAGCAAAGCTGTCTTAAATATTTTTCTACAGTTGTAAAACAAAAGCTTCCCACAAACCCCAGTCCAAGCCCCTCATGAATCCACTGTGTATCTATTTTGCCTCTCTAGTTCTAGAAAAGTAGAAACAACTTTGAATCCGGGGTCTGGAGCCGCCCCGCGTCTTCTTCCCTATGCACTCTGAGTTAAAGCGGGGCTCGCGGGGCCGTTGGCGGCGTGCTCCGGCCCCTCGGCACCTTCCGTGGGTTTGGCGCCTCCAGCCTCTTTGTCGCCTTCGGGAGTCTTCTCCAGGGCCTCCGGGGGGCTTGTGCAGTTAGCATCCGACTTAGCTTTGTCCACCTCGTTATCAATCTCAACCTTATCTTCTGGATGCTTGCTTTTCTTTACTTGTCCATTCTGGGCGGGATAGGTGCTAGCAATGACGTCATACAGGAATTGGTATTGCTCCTAGCAAAGGGAAGAAGCCAGGGATTACGCAAAAGAAGTTTATGTCCTTTTTTTCTTTTCTTTTGTTAACATCATATGAAAATGAACAAGACTTAATCATTTACGTGTGGAAGACTCTGGGTAACAGAAAACTATTCCTGTGTGCTTTCCTGAAGAGACTGTTTTAAATGCCTCACTCTCCTTAGGGTTCTAAAGGACTGACCTCAAGGCAGTCTTCAGGACTGACCTTGGAGCCACACCAAATCGGTGTTTGGTCCCCTCTCAGGCCATAAGCGGGCATCTCGTTCCTAAGCTTTTGCAAAGGAACTCATCTTGGATGCCCATTCTCGATCATGCCTACATATCACCTGGCATCCAATCCAGAGTCTGCAGAAAGCCAACCTGAGCCCCTCGGGTTAAGTTCAGCATGCTCACTCATGTTCTAGTGATCTCTCCATCATTTCACTCATGTGTTCAGTCACTCTATCGTGTCTGACTCTTTGTGACCCCACAGACTGTAGCCTGTCAAGCTTGTCGGTCTACAGAATTTTCTAGGCAGGAATAGAGAAGAAATGGGTAGCCATGTCCTTCTCCAGGGGATCTTCCTGACCCAGGGATCAAACCCAGGTCTCTTGCATCTCCAGCACTGGCAGGCAGACTCTACCACCATGCCACCTAATAATTTCTGTCATTTCACTTATGGCATTGCTTAGCACAGGTCTGCCTTTTCCTCACACTAAACAGTGAGTCTCTTCATGGCAAAAGCACATAGCAGGCACTCGGTTTACTTTTAACATCAATACATGCAAGGTCAAGGTCATGCACAAGTAGGAGCTGCCAGTGTTTGAGTGAGTGGTTAAGTCTGCATTGTGACAAGTGACTGACTCCCAGACCATCACCTGTGGTCACTACACTTAGGACACAGCTTGGGTTGATGAGGACAGTGCTCATTCAACAGCCTCCCTGTACCCATGAAGCAGAGCAGGCGCCTCTGGCCCTCATCCCCGACCCCGGTCCTCTGCTTGCCCTTGGTCTGTGGAAAAACCTTAGTCATAGAAGAAGGTTAATCAGAGAAGTGAGAGACAAAGGAGAACAGTCAAAGGAGGCTAAATAACAACAGTTTAGTCATCAAGCATAGTCAAGGACCTTTGGTTCCTCTTCAAGGGCTGCAGATGAGACTCCGAGCCACATCCTGTGAGCTGTCTTACAGATAGTGGAACCCCCACCAGCCGGAGAAGTTAACCACAGGACAACCGGCTGCAGCCGTAACAGACGCTGCCACGATTCTGAGAACTGGCCTCAGAGAAACGGGAAGAACCAGCCACGGAACTGAAGGCTAACGGCGCTTGAAACAATCAAGAC
This sequence comes from Raphicerus campestris, assembly GCA_006410735.1. Classification (NCBI taxonomy): domain Eukaryota; kingdom Metazoa; phylum Chordata; class Mammalia; order Artiodactyla; family Bovidae; genus Raphicerus; species Raphicerus campestris. Next base: position 350,121 of record SJYW01045797.1, on the reverse strand, counting down.
GATGCTGGTCAGGCCGCCGATGGCCGATCTGAAGGTGACTGCGAGAGCTGACTGCGCCGTGTTTTCATGTCGTGCCCGCCCTTAGTCCATAAAAGCTGTTGCCCACTGGATTGTCAGTGGAGTTGGGGAGCTGGCTTTGGACAGGTGTCCCCCTCCCCGCTGCTCCAGGTGCCAGCATCTAAGATAAAGCACACTTTCCTTCCTACCAGCCCAGCCTCTCTATCTCATCTGAGTGGCGCACAGCCAGAGCCCGCTTTCGGTGGCATCCACACCTCTTGGGAAACTGACTTTGCAGGCCCTTTGGACAAAAGGCGAGTCTATCCCGCCCCTACACCTGAGCTGGCCTTGTGACCTGTTCAGGTGATAAAATGCAGAGGAAAACACACGCCAGTCCCAAGCCTGAGCCCTCAGGGGTCACTCTGCAGGGACTCTGCTGCCCTTACGGGAACACGCCTGGACCAGGACAGACATGCAGCCCACGCACCCCTGCTGCCACAGCTAAATGCCAGCCAACTGCCAGCCCAGGGCACTCAAGGTCCCTCTGGACAAGCCAACTCCCAGTGGGCACACCAGCGATGGCAGACACACGAGGGAGCCTGGTCCAGGCTGGCAGAGCCTGCTGTGAGCAGTGGGGCTGTTCTGCTGACCAAGCAGATGAGTGAACTATAATAAACGTCACCTTTCTTCAGGCTTGGATGCTGGGGCGGTTTGTGGTGCAGCAACACAAACCCATACAAGACTGGCAGTGGAGGGGTGGGGGTTTCATGAGCTTTAAAAAAAGTGTTCTTCATGAACCACCACCACGCATCGCTGGCAGCCTCCCGTTAGGCCTCTTATTTATACTGATAACAATCCACTGGGAACCATCATGTAAAATGCGATTTTAAGAGAAGACTAGAGAAGTAAACAGAAGGGAAGGAACAGAGAGGAGAGGATGAGAGGAGGGGGAGGGGTGGAAGGAGGGAGAGGAAGTAAAGAGGGAAAGCACGTTAAAAGCACTGATGCGGCACGCTTACGAAGGTGGGGACCATTCCCGGCCGAGCTCTGCGGAGCGACTTCACAGCTTGAAACACGTCTATCACCTCTTCTGTGTCAGCGCTTTCCAAGAGGTTGAACAACGCGCAAAATAGTCCTGTTTGCTGAGATCCATCTCTACAAAAGAAAGAAAAGATTTTTTAAAATTCTACCGTTTATGGAGAAAGTGATATTGGGATAAAAATCAAAAGGCAGAGATAAGAATACATTCTTTGCTTCAGGTTTACTGTGATTATTTTATTCCCGTCTCTTAAGAGCAGAACGTTTCTGCTAAATACAAGTTTTATGCAAACTTTCTCAACCTGGGAATATAATAGTCCTTTAGTTTAAAAACTTACACTTTAAAAATATACTTTCTCATGCTTAGTACTTTACTAATTACCATGCGCTTTAATTTATATATGAAGCTGTTAAGACACATATCATAAAGCCAATTTGATAGATGAAAATACTGAGATTTAGGGAGGATAAAGGCATGGCTAGAAACTGATGAATCCAGAAAAACTGGGCCTGTGAACCGTATATTACTAAACCACGCACTTTCTCTCCTCTCTGCCGCCTCTCTGGTGCTTTTTTTTTTTTTTTCCTCACAAACGTTAACAATTCTGCACCAATAGAAAAAGGATACCTGGTGAAATTACTCATTAAGGAGAAGGCAGCCAAATCACTTATCAAACTGTGAGAGGCATGTTGCATTATAATAAAAATTCAATTTAAAGAATGTTATTGGAAGATTTTTGGTGTAAATAACCAAGGAATGTACAGTAGATATTCATCTTTCCCCAAAAAACACATACAGTTTTAAATATTAAACTTTCCTTCTTTAGTTTTCTTTCCATGCAAATTTTACCTTTGAAAACTCAAATAAATGCCAAAAAGTAGTATTTGTTTAAGGGCTTGGTTGTAGTATATGCAATTCTAATAATAATAATGAGGCTTTCTCAAAAAGCCTCATTTCTTTTAAGCACTTTTCTAGATTTACATTTCTCATCTTACTTTACTATTTTAATTTCTAATTTAGTGTAACATTTTATGTAAATAGTTTATATCATGCATCTTTCTTTCAAACCTCTTATTTAAGACGGAGACCTATCACAGATGAAACTTAAGGGTCTGCATAACTTAAATTCAATAAACCCAAGTATTACTATGTATATTATTAAAATCTTTGCCTTTGGGGCTCTATTTAGGGAGTCAAGTAATGGGTTTCAAATCAAAGTTGCTAAGTATGAGATTTCAGTTAATAAATATGTGTATTGGAGGCAAAACATTCAGTCCTCTGGATTCCACCGACAACTAGTAGAGTGGCTCAAGNTGCCTTTGGGGCTCTATTTAGGGAGTCAAGTAATGGGTTTCAAATCAAAGTTGCTAAGTATGAGATTTCAGTTAATAAATATGTGTATTGGAGGCAAAACATTCAGTCCTCTGGATTCCACCGACAACTAGTAGAGTGGCTCAATGCTCTTGTAAAGGCAGAAATAAAATGTAACATCTATCCATCCATCCATCCACGCATGCTTCCATTCACTCATTCATTCAGGACAGGTGACATTCTGGGATCAGCATTAGCACTAAGTCAGGGATTAAATGCCCCTGATACTAAGTGACTCATAACTTAATATTCCTGCACTAAAATTTCTACTATTATTTCTACTGCATTTTCACAACAGTTGCGCTGCTGGAACACGTGGGAGAGACGTGTTCCACTGCAGTCATGCATTTTTAACTATTAGGAGAAATCGCCTTTAACAAGAGGTGTGAGCCAAGAGGTCAAGCAGGACAGTGGGTTGTAGAACATATCCCGTGAAACCCCACCGACCTGCAGTGGATGAGAAGAGGCACATTCCTGTGATATTTATTCCCTTCGGCAGAATTCTTCTTGGGAAGTTTTTGTTTGAGATTCTGGATCATCATGACCAATTCTTTGGGTTCTGCGGGCAGTTCTTCCCCATTCCAGTTATTAAATTGGTACTGGTACACCATTCGTGGATCTTTCCTCTGAAACCAGGGGAAGGAACATGAATTCAAGGGAGAAACTCAGCCCATTAGATAAGTTGATTGTTACTTTGCCCTCCCAGTTACTTTCATTTAAATCATTAAAAAAGTTCATCCTGAAAACATTATATAGAGAGTTGCTTTGCTCTCACAGAGCAATGCATCTTAATTTTTCAACCAGATCAATTACACCAAAGACACATACGCCTGAAGCTAAGTGTGTACCTTGGAATGTCTCAGTTCAAATGCACGGACGGTATACGCTGAAGATTTGTTGGTGTCCTTCATGTGAACTTCCACATCTCCGTAGGTTTGCTTTCCTTCCTCCCAGTACTGAGCACAGGCTTCCTAGATGAGAGAGAACGTGGTTCAGCATCAGCTGCCCAAGCACTCTGTTCGCTTGTCAACACGCTTAGAGAGCCACCGCGCTCATCTCGGCTTTGAGTCTGTCCTCTTTCGCTCACTTCTTCCCTCTGCTCTGTTAAATGTGAAGTGACTAACTGTGCTGTCAAACTGAGTCCTCTTCATAAAAATCTAAAACCTATTGGAAGTATTCTGCACATGCATCCAATGGATACATGGTGTTGCCTTGTGCAAGGAACCCAGGGAGAGCCAAGGTGCCCAGCACACCGTGGGCACGGATCTGCCACCCGAGGCTAGGTCTCAGCTTTGCTTTTCCCACCTTTCCATGGCTCACCACCACCTTTTCAAAAAGGATGGACTGGGCTGATGTTGTCATGACTCCTCCAAGAACTTAGGTCTCCCTGTCCCTCCAGGGGTCTGGCGGGAAAGAGACTGCGCCTTTAGAAGCTTCGTCTCTGTCTTGTCTGTGTCAGCTGACTATCCGAGGAAAGGGTCAGATTGACGAACACATGGATGACAGAAGTACTTGCTCCTTCCACTAACTACAGACCCACAGTTGCTGACCACAATAGGCATTCTTGTCTGAAGTCCTGTTCCATTCCCTGGCTTTCCCAGTTTAGATGAAGGACAAGATTACTAGAATCCCATGCCTTTAAAAAAAAAGGCAAAACATAAAATAGCCAGTGGGGAGCTGCTGTATAACACAGGGAGCTCTGTGACGATCGACAGGGCGGACAGCAGGGGGGCACGGAGGCTCAAGAAGAGGATATATGTGTCCTTACAGCTGATTCACGTCGCGGACTGGAAACGAACTCAACACTGTAAAGCAATTCTCCTCCAGTTAAAGTTTTTTGAAAAAAAAATGGAAAATGAAAAAAAGAAAAGCATAAAAATAAAGGAAAAAAACCTAATTTCTATGCACGAGGGTAGGGGAGAAGGGAAAAGAGAGAGAGAAAAAGAATACATATACCATAACCGCAGACTGGTGAGAACATTCTTTAACACATGTCAGATAAAGTGTTAGGTGGTGAAAACTAAGATGTACTGCCAGGAAAATCTTGATAACTTGTGGTATTAAGAAAAGGCTCAAATATATGTAATGGGCATTAGGCAGAAGATCAAATTAGGTCCGAGGTTCACCTCCAACCATAGAATTTTGTGACAGTAACTCTTACATGAATATAAAGAAGACGGGATTTAGATATGGTTTTCAGGAGTTTTTCTTTCTAGAAGAAGAGGATCAAAATGGGAAGAGAGGGTACATCCAGATGCGTGGGATGTCAGAAGATTAAAGCTCACTGGGGAGAGCACAGACGCTGTGTTACGATTCCGTCAGTAACTCTACTTGTCCAGGGCGGAAAGCGTGGAAAACGCAAAAGCGTGAGGATATGGCAAGATACACCTGACTACTGTCGGTCTTAAATGTCAGACCAAAGAGGTGGGTTTCTATCCTGCAAAAAAATAAAAGAATAAAGATGTGGCTGTTGTGTATGTGTGTGGGGGGGGTGGGGGTGGGGTAAAGTCACAGGATATAACACGTAGTGCCCTAANGACTATTCGAGGTGCCTCGTCCAAGGGGCGTCAAGCTGTGTCTGTACCTACTGCATCCTTCCCTGGTGACTCAGACAGTAAAGAATCTGCCTGCAGTGCGGGAGACCCGGGTTTGATCCCTGGGTCAGGAAGATCCCCTGCAAAAGGGAATGGCCACCCACTCCAGTATTCTTGCCTGGGAAATCCATGGACAGGAAACTGGCGGGCCAAAGTCCATGGGGTTGCAAAGAGTCGGACACTCTCACTGCATACTGGAGTGCATTTTTAAGTTTCACTCAATGCATGTCCTACAAACAAATCACACCTTCTTTTTTTTCCCCTGTGCTATACAGTAGGTTCTCACGTGGTCCGCTGCATTTAGCAGAGGGAGGCTCGGGGTCGCTGGGCATTATTAGACAATCGATCTGTGAACAGTGGGTAGAGCTGGAGGGGGCCAGGGGAGGCAAACAGGAGAAATGGTCAGAACCCAGGTGAAAACTCTAGAGGCCAGCGCTTGGATGGAAAATGGGGAGAATGAACAAATGAAACCGTGTGACAGGGGGATCAAAGGGGCTGGGATACAGAGATCCATCCCATAAGTGATCCAGGAAAGAAGGATCAGATTTTATGACAGAAAGACCCAAAAGAAGAGATTCTCAAATGCACAGACCTGGTCTCCATTCTTCAGTTCCGTCAGCATGACGATCACCTTGACTTTCCTTTGGAAGACCATCTGCCAGAAGTCACCAACGGTCTCTTTCAGAGGTCCCTGAGCTGCAATCATCACTTCAGGTTTCCAGTAACTCTTTCAACAAAGAAAGAATTGAGACCCGGTTAGTGCTGCTGGTGAGGGAAGAGTGGATTCTTAACCATGTGGAAAGAGAGTCACTTATTTGATGCCAGTGCTGTTACATAAAAATATTAAGAGTCTGAGGTCCCATCCTGTGATGAAACATAATAGAAAAGAACACCATAAAGAAAGTGTGTGTATATACATGTATGAATGTATAATTGTGTCATGTATGTATAATTGAGTCACTTTGCTGTACAGCAGAAATTAACACACTATTATAAAGCAACTATACTTCCGTTTTTTAAAACAGTGACAAACAGATTCTTAGGTCCAAAAAACAATGCGATGTCTCTATAAAAGATAATAGTTAATGATAATACTTGGCTACTAATGTAAAATCAAGTTCAGAAGATATTATTTTAGAAAACTAACAAATTTTTCCCTCCCAAAATACCATTTATTCCTTTAAAAAGCTTAATGTGATTATTAAAAAAAAAAAAAGCATAAGCATTTCAGAATTGTCTTCATCACACCTCTAATCTATGTTTATATATTCTTCTGCTAGGGACCCCTGGTAGCTCAGCTGGTAAAGAATCTGTCGGCCTGCAGTGCAGGAGACTCCAATTCGATTCCTGGGTTGGGAAGATCCCCTGGAGAAGGGATAGGTTATCCACTCCAGTATTCTTGGGCTTCCTGGTAGCTCAGAATTAGCCTACAATGCAGGAAACCTAGGTTCAGTCCCTGGGTCAGGGAAGATTTCCTGGAGGAGGGCATGGCAACCCACTCCAGTGTTCTTGCCTGGGGAATTCCCATGGACAGAGGAACCTGGTGGGCTACAGTCCGTGGGGTTGCAAAGAGACATGACTGAGCAACTTAGCTCAGACAGCATTCTTCTACTATCTTATAAATAATATTCTATGAATATGTATTTTAAGAAAATTGGGAAAAGAAATAAACTCAGCTTAGTGAATATGCAAAGAATATTTACTGAATTACTTAAAGTTCCTTCTTGAATTCTCAGTATACTAAAAAAAAAAAGTATGTTGCACAGACTCACTTAAATATTCAGAAAATCTGAATGAAAAGTTTTTAACTACACACATAAGCAGATTTGATCCTGCTTGCAATGTGGGTATCTGAGTATATATCTACTATCTGCTGCTAAGTCACTTCAGTCGCTTCCAACTCTGTGTGACCCCATAGATAGAAGCCCACCAGGCTCCCCCCATCCCTGGGATTCTCCAGGCAAGAACACTGGAGTGGGGTGCCATTTCCTTCTCCAATGCATGAAAGTGAAAAGTGAAAGTGAAGTCGCTCAGTCGTGAAACATTTTCAAATATTTGTTTTTGCGGAATTTCATTATTTTTCAAATTTTATTATAGTCATATTTGCCATAAATTGTAACTATAATAGTATTGTTTTATATCAACTCATTAGGTTTTAATGTCTAAGTATTGCAATAAGTTTAGATATAGTATTAAAAATGGAAACTTTCACATCAATGAATACATAGATATGGTCAAGCTCATCCTTCTTTTAAAAATCACTTAGTGCATGGCCGTAAGAACATACGCATTTTTTCAGAGGTGGACCTCGGGTTTGGGAATGGTGAGGACGTACCATGACGAAGGAGGCATTGATGTATCTGCTTATCTCCTCCAGGTCGCTGTCGTCATCAGAGGACTCGTCAGAGTCCTGCTCACTCTCCTTGCTCATTTCCAGCTCATGCTTCAGCGCCACTCTGTTAAAGTCATCTTGGCAAAGTAAAAATAAAATTTAGATTTGATTTAAAAAACAAATAAATCTCTGCCTGACTGTCACGTGGAAGCTAGAAAGTCATTTAGAAGTGACAGGCTGCATTATGTACACTTATTGATCTAAATGGAATGAGATCCTGTTCCATTCTCACTGATTAACAAATTATTTTTTTAAACTCTAATTGAAAGGCAATCGATCCCAAGAAAGTCCCAGGAAAAAAACCTAGGACATAACTCTATGTCATAATGTTCCATATGATTATTCAATATTTGATACATATACTTTAGATTTCCATGAAATAGCATCAATCTGATGGATAAAAGTTTTTAAAATACATCTGTAAGTTAATAAAATACATACCTTCGGTAAAACCTAATTTTTCAATTATATCTTATTAACAGTAAATTAGCAATCTTAATTAAATGAGTATCTCAAATAAATAATTATTTGATTGAGGAAAGTATTTAGTCCATAATTTCTCACTGTTACTCAATTTCTTAAATTTAGAATAACGTGACCAAAGGATCTGATTATATCACCATCAATTCCATATTTTAAACTATATTCATAAGGACCACTTCAGAAATTGACTAGGTCAACCCTGCATTGATCCAATTTATAAGGTTGTCTCTCTTGGGTTATATTTTCTCCACGTTAGTTTTAGTGTATTAATATTTATTTAACAACTGAATATAATTATAGTTGTATAGGTAGGGTCCTATCAATATACTTAAATAGCAAAAGATGCATGTTTTGTTCTGTTAAATGTGATGATCAAGACTTCATAGTAAATTTCCTGCCTATTTTTAACCTCCGTGACGTAAGGATGGGATAAACAGAAAACATAAAGGGAATAAAAGGGTGTAATTTTGCTACTTGGCAATTACCCTGGAATAAATAACTGCAATAAACTAAAGATGAGAGAAAACCTGTAAAGAAAACTTGGCCTTTCCCAGGCTTAAAAGGTTACGTCTTTCTGAAAACTCATTTCTGAACTAATTGATAAAAAGAAAACGCTCAATACTGTCTGTCCTCCAAAGTCCATTGTGAATGTCTAGGGTTCAATGTATTTGCTACAACTAAAATTTAAATCACCTATAACTATTCTCTGCTGTCAAGCAAATGTTGAAAAGTTGCTTCCCAAAGGTTTGCGTGTATGTCTCACATTAAACAAATTCAAAGAACTTCACTGTGATACAAAAGATAAAAATAAGACTGCATACATGGAATGACGTTAGAATTCCTGTTTTTACTCTTGTTTTCTTCTTGGTTCCCAATATGCTGTGTCCTCCAGCTCCTATAAGAAGGAAGTCTCTGAAAGAAAGAAATAGAAAGGAAACACCTTTTAAAATGTAATGACTGGTTCAGTTTATTACTGCAGCATAAGATGTTCTCTAAAGAAAAGAATTTCATTAAGTTTTGTGAAATCTGCATACATTCCCTAAGGTCCTAATTTTTCAGTTTATCCCTGATCTCTTTTTTTTTCCCAGTGAAGAGGTACTAGATAGTAAAAAAGTATGGTTTGATCTTTTATAAGTTAAAAGACTGTACAGATATTGGCCATTCACCATATGGCAAAAACAATGTTAAATTATTTTAAATGACCCAAAGTCAATTCTCCTCCAGGATAAAGCGTGCACAGGTGACTCGGCTCATGCTTTGCATAATCAACACTTCATTTCTTTAAGCCCTCCAGACTCTTCCCCTCTCCCTCCTGGTAGCTAATCAGTTGGCAAAAGCTGTCCTATCTCCAGGTGAGGCTCTCAAATCCTTCTGCATTTCTCTCCTCCTTCTTAGGACAATCACTTTCATTTCTCACTTGAAAACATCAACAGTCTCTTTGCTGGCCTCTTTACCTTCAATCTCGCTTGCTCTAATCCTTCTAGAACACAACAGGGCACGTTCCTCTCAGGTTTCTGGCAGCTTCCCATCCTTGTCAGGAAGGACTCAACATCTATCTGCATAGCTCAGGAAGCCTCTCGGGAGGCGGCCCGACCGTCTCTGCAGCCTCATCTCCCACAGGGCCCTTTGCACTGCAGCCAAACCAACCCTCCACCTTCGGATGGGGCCAACTGTCCTCGAACCCTCGGGAGCCTCGCAGGCGTGTTTTCTGCCTGGACTCCTACTCGCCCTTTCGATGCCTCTGCAAAAGTCAGTTTCTACCGGAAGGTCTCCCTGCCTGCAGCCTCTTCTTTCTAATAAATAACTTAAACAAATATCTTTCAAGTGGATAAATAGCCTAAACTGAGGGAGCTCAACATGCACAGTTGAGTACCATTATACACACAGTTACACACACTCAGTTATACAGTTATGCACACTCAGTGGAAAAGACCCTGATGATAGGAAAGACTGAGGGCAGGAGATGAGTACCATTACACACACAGATATACATACTCAGTTTACACACTCAGTGGAAAAGATCCTAATGCTGGGAAAGACTGAAGGCAGGAGAAGGGGACGACAGAGGATGAGATGGTTGGATGGCATCATCGACTCAATGGACATGAGTTTGGGCAAGCTCTGAGAGTTGGCAAAGGTCAGAGAAGCCTGGTGTGCTACGGTCCATGGAGGTACAAGGAGCTGGACGTGACTGAGAGACCAACAACTACGATACAGATATGTGTGCGCATATATGTATGCGTGTATATATATTATGAACACATTTAGAAAAACTATGGTGTCTTCTTTCAAAGTCAATACAGCACTTTGTTCCGAACCACACTCATGTCCTCACCTCCCGTAATTTTCCTCCAATCTTCAGCCATCCACAGTCTCCACTCCACTTTTGTAGACAGGTTTCATTCCAAAAATTACATCACTTTAAAAGCTATGATCTCCACCATACCTGCTATGGAAAATCGCCTCCGCTGCTCCTAGCCATTTATTCCAGCTCAGTTGTCTGCAGTCCTATCGAAACCTTCAGCATTCTGCTTTTATGACTTTCTCACTGCACCACGTGTCTTTCTGTGGCTCATATGCTCCTTACTGACCACCCTAAATTATTCGCTTGCAAGCACCCTCAGCTCCTTCACCTCCCAACTTTCAACTGGTCACTTTAAAATATCCTAGATGTGGCTAATCCAACTGCACACAGCCTCTAACCTCAAGGCTACTGCAGGAAACAAAAACAAAAGACCAACTGGCTGACTCTCTTGGAAAATTCATGACCAAAAATTTCAAAAGATCCAACAGTAATTTCTGGCCACCCTACCCGCTTCACCTGGGAGACTGCTTTCCTTCTTTGATAGAACTATTTCAAATCATTTTCTCTGTCTTGAGCATAAACTCTTCTTTGCGACTCACTTCTGCCCCACCCCCAAATTCTCAACCAATGATCTTAGTTCATATGCTCTTAAGAAAGATGGGGCGATTAGACAGGAGCTGCCGCAACGTCCCACCACTAATCCAGCAGCCAAGCTCCGTCTCCACCCTCATTTTGTCCCCTTTCTGCTTAGCTGGAACAACTTCACTGTTTATATCAGAGCCGTGGTTACCACCTGTGTGGATCACACTCACCAGCCACTTCCACATACAAATCACTTTGACTCTTGTGCTTAGAAGCATAGGCTCAATCATATTTGCTCAAAGAATCTACCCTTTCTTTAGTGACTTTACATATGAATCTTTAGATTAAATGTATAAGTATTTCAAACAGTGTCTGTGTATATGGAGTATAGCAGAGTTAGTGAATTAAATGCAGTGGGAAGAGCAAGAATAAGAAAACACCCCTTATTGAAGACCAAGCTGGTAGTCTGCTGGTTTTTCCATCATAGTACGGTCTTCAGGTTGGATCATGTTACTTGGCGACTATCTCAAGTCCTACCCCAGTCCCATTCTGATCCAAAACATTAAATGACTCTGCATCTGATTAAAAGCACATTCCTGGTCTTGTTGTGATAACCTCTGAATTGACCAGTTTGGTAGTTCACACAAAGATTCGATAAGCTGAAAATTACAAGTGAAAGAGAAAAGTAACAAAACCTTTATGACGCCTGAACAACCTAGAGATGGCCACACCAGCTCTCTGAAATCACAGTGAGCCACATCCTAGGGTTAGTTTTCAGGGTAATTGCCTAATAAATAGGTTAGGACACACCTATTTATCCTTTAGTTTCTGCCTACCAGCTCCAGCCAGTTCCCATTCCTAAGTCGTCATAAACTCCTATAATTATTTCCTTTACAAACCAAAACCAGATGCAGTTGTTAAAGGTGAGATGTTACGCTGCCTTTGGCAGGCCAGTTTTGTGGCTCTATACTATTATTTTGACACTTTATTTTATACCAGGTTAATGAGGAATGGTTAACATGTTGGCCACAGGGTCAGATTTCTAGATTTAAACAAGTTTCCTACATAACAGTTTTGTGCTTTCAGGCATTTCTCTTAAACTCTCTGGGTCTTAGTTCCCTCACTGGTGTGCCATTTTATGGCAAAGCCCAAATACAAGAGCCAGGCCACGTGCACAGGACAGCCTGGGAAACAGACAGAGGTTCAGGAGGCTGCTGTTACCTGGAACTCAGCCTCCAGTGGGGAAGGCTCACTGGGCGGGTCTCTTTTCTTCATGTTAGACAGGTATGGGTGTAACTCAGACAGGCTCACTTCCGTCTCCCCAAACTGATTGTACTCCACCAAGGCCTGGTGAATCAAGATGTACTGTGCCTGTCATTTCAAGGAAGGACAGAGACAGTTAATTTATCATTTACAGTCCTATGAATCACATTTAAATAAAGTACACAGCCCCCACATTTGGTTCATCTGGAGACAATAGTTGGAAGAGAACACTGGTATCTGCCACATTTAAATAATCTGGAAGTTGGCACTCATAGTTCTCCAGGAAATGAGTAAATTCCATCTTGGATTATTTTGCCAGGAAAAAAAATAGCTTCACAAATAGATTAGGCATCTTATAGCTTCTATTTTATTCCTAACAGTTAAAAAACACTATCTGTTACTTCCTCCCGGGACTAGTGTTGAGTTAGTAAGTTAAATTACTAATATATAAAACTAAAAAGTCCCACACTGTATCTGAGAGGGGAAAAAATTTGATGTTCCATAGAACACATTTTTTTAAAGTTTTCTAGCATTTTTAAAAATAGAGATTATACAGAAAAATCTGCCTGACTTGTGGGAGACCCAGGTTCAATCCCTAGGTTGGGTAGATCCTGCAGAGAAGGGAATGGCTCCCCACTCCAGTATTCTTGGGGCTTCCCTGGTGGTTTAGACAGTAAAGAATCTGCCTGTAGTGCAAGAGACCCGGGTTCAATCACTGAGTTAGGAAGATCCCCTGGAGAAAGGAATGGCAACCCACTCCAGTATTCTTGCCCAGAGAATCCCACGGAGAGCGGAGCCTGACAGGCTATAGTTTATGGGGTAACAAAGAGTTGGACATGACTGAGCAATGAACACACATACGAGAAAGCATAAAATACCAAACCCAGATTTAACTATCCTTAAACTTTTATCATATTTGAATTTACTGTTTTTAAACAAATGACATATTTCTGATAAAGTTCAAGATTCTTTAACACCACCTCTAGTTTGACTGTATCCTTCCATTCTATGTTATTTTTCCACAGGAAATAGTTCCTTTTTTTCTGGTGGACGATCCATTTTAAGACTCCTACAATAACATGCATGTATTTATAAACATGGTATTTCTGTGTCCTTTCTTAACAGCTGCATACATTGTACTGATATGTTTCATCTCGGGGCTGTATTTGCTCACTGCTCTCATCTGAGCGCCTGCCCACACTGAGAGCTACAGACCAATTATCCCTGCCAACTGCAGCGGAGCGCAGTGTACAGAGCCCACCTCCCACATCCCAGTATGGGCAAAATAATCCCATCCTGCCATGTATCTCAAGTTTTCCATTCTTTGTTATCCTAGCAGTGTTGAATTCAATGAACACTCTTGAATATGGGTCTAGCTGTGCAGATCTGGAAATGCTTCTCTTGGGTACATACAATATATGGAATTTCTGGGTCAAGTGCAGATATTCTCGATTATAATATTCATCATTACAACTACTGACTACGTGCATGTTCCAGGGATTTGCCTAAGTGCTCTGCTTGGATGACCTTTTCTGTCTTAACTCTGTAAGGTGAACACTCACTGTCTCCATTTGGATGACTTCCCTGAAGCAGAAGAACTTTAAACACTGGCTACAGAGTGCATGGTATTAGAGTGACCATCACTATTTGAAACTTCTAAACCTAGTTCCAAAAACCAGACTCTTAACCACTGTACTGTACTATGAGGTCTTCCTAGTTTTAATTTTATGAAACGCTGACAAATTGGGTTTTGGCATTTTTAATTGTTTTCTAACCTAGTATGTGTAAATGGTATGTCATTATTTTTTAACGTATACTTTATAGTCATCCTTATTCCACAAGTGCTCTCAGCCACCAATGCAAAATGCTTCTAACTATGATCGGTGCTTGAGTTTTCAGGAAACGGAAAGAAGCTGTTTGAGATTGAGAACAACTTGGATTTCCTTTAAGGTTACTACCCCCACCACGAAAAAAGGCTGAAGCCGGAAGCTGAAAGCGAGGCCCGGGCCGGAGCATACCTCCACCTGCACCATCAGGCACCGCTGGCGCCGGAGCTTGACCACGTAGCCGTAGACGTCCACCTTGCCCTCCGCCTCCAGGCCTTCCAGCATGGCGTCGATGCCGATGTAGGTGCCTGTGCGCCCAACGCCGGCGCTGGCCAAACGAACGAGCGGCAGGACAGTGAGCAGAAAGGCCCAGAAGAGCCTGCCACCTCCCTGCCTACCCCGCCCCGCCGGGCTGATCCGGAGCCCTGTTAGACAGCAAACTCCCCTTGCCTATCTGTTTTGCATAGGGTCATATAAGTTTCCACGTTCCTCTTTCCTTACATCTCACCCTCTCCTCCCCCTCCCCATGTCCATAAATCTCTTCTGTTTCTCCACTGTTGCCCTGTAAATAAACGTCAGTACCATTTTTCTGGATTCAGCATATATGTGTTACAATATGGTATTTGTGTTGAAGTTTGACAGAAAACAGCAAAATTCTGTAAAGCAATTTTCCTTCAATAAAACAATAAATAAATTTTTAAAAATAAGAAAATAAAAGCCCAGAAGGGTTAAGCAGGGGAAACACTCACTTTCTTCTCATAGACTTTCTGGAAGCAACAGTTGCCAAAGGGGAGGGGGGACCCGGCAGCCCCCCGGGCGCGGTGTGGACAGCGCTGCTGCCATCGGGGCGGTCTCCACGTACCTGCAGTGCACCACGATGGGGCCGCTGAAGAAGTTGCTGAAAGCGTTCACTCTCCTGCGCAGCTTGAGGAGCAGGTGAGGGTCTTCGGGGACCCCGTGGTCCGGCCAGCTGGTGAACTGAATGTGAGTCACTGCTCTTCCATTTGCCTTTTCTTTTCTCTAGTCAGGAGATAATATTTCTTTTAGATGATATATATTTTTTAAACTATGGAAAGTAAATAGGGGGAAGGGAGGGCCAGTACAAAACACTTCTCATGCAATTTTTTTTTTCATTCATGATTGCATTTTCTCTCCAATGAATAACTAGGAATTGAGGCATCATGCAGGGATGGCACGCACTAACCGGTAAGCACTTACTTACCAGGAAGGCAAGTAATGTATGACAAGTGCAGCTGAAATTGCTAGGAACTTGCATGCTGCCAAGCCAAAAACAAACAAACAAAGTGAAAACACAAGAACACACACACAAAACCGGGGGCGGGTGGATGGGACTGAAAAGAAGTAAAGTGAAAGCTACTCTCACAATGGTTTGGAATACTTCTTCCTCGGTAGGCAAACAGGACTATCATCATAGGAAGAAAGTCTGATTAATTATTTGACTAATGCTGTATTTTTCATATTAGAAGTGTCAGTTCAGATAGCAGAGAGAGAACTGGGGAAAGCCAGCTCCAGATAACAGCTTATGTTCACCCCCAATTTCAAGGCAAGCACTAGAAGACGCATAATTCGTAATCTCTAACCACATATGAAGAGGAACTACCAACTTCGTTGGTCATCATTTTCAGATCCAAAGTAACTGAGCTCGTGAAGAAGAGTAATGTCAGACTCATCAGGGTAACCATATTGGTGTCAGCCTCCACACATCACCCCGACCTATGACTGGTCCTCCCTGGCTCCAGTGCATCATATATTCAGCCATGAACCACTGGTTTCACAGCCCTCCAAGGTCATAGCTGTTAGTTGTTCAGTTCAGTTCTGTTCAGTCACACAGTTGTGTCCGACTCTTTGCAACCCCATGAAATCACAGCATGCTAGGCCTCCCTGTCCATCACCAACTCCCAGAGTTCATTCAAACTCATGTCCATCGAGTCCGTGATGCCATCCAGCCATCTCATCCTCTGTCATCTCCTTCTCCTCCTGCCCCCAATCCCTCCCAGCATCAGAGTCTTTTCCAATGAGTCAACTCTTCGCATGAGGTGGCCAAAGTTTTGGAGTTTCAGCTTTAGCATCAGTCCTTCCAATGAACACCCAGGACTGATCTCCTTTAGAATGGACTGGTTGAATCTCGTTGCAGTCCAAGGGACTCTCAAGAGTCTTTTTCAACACCACAGTTCAAAAGCATCAATTCTTCAGTGCTCAGCTTTCTTCACAGCCCAATACTCACATCCATACGTGACCACAGGAAAAACCATAGCCTTGACTAGACAGACCTTAGTCAGCAAAGTAATGTCTCTGCTTTTGAATATGCTATCTAGGTTGGTCATAACTTTCCTTCCAAGGAGTAAGCATCTTTTAATTTCATGGCTGCAGTCACCATCTGCAGTGATTTTGGAGCCCCCAAAAATAAAGTCTGACACTGTTTCCACTGTTTCCCCGTCTATTTGCCATGAAGTGATGGGACCAGATGCCATGATCTTCGTTTTCCGAATGTTGAGCTTCAAGCCAACTTTTTCACTCTCCTCTTTCACCTTCATCAAGAGGCCCTTTAGCTCCTCTTCACTTTCTGCCATAAGGGTGGTGTCATCTGCATATCTGAGGTTATTGCTATTTCTCCTGGCAATCTTGATTCCAGCTTGTGCTTCTTCCAGCCCAGCGTTTCTCATGATGTATTCTGTGTGTAAGTTAAATATGCGGGGTGACAATATACAGCCTTGATGTACTCCTTTTCCTATTTGGAACCAGTCTGTTGTTCCATGTCCAGTTCTGACTATTGGTTCCTGACCTGTATATAGGTTTCTCAAGAGGCAGGTCAGGTGGTCTGGTGTTCCCATCTCTTGAAGAATTTTCCACCATTTGTTGTGATCCACACAGTCAAAGGCTTTAGCATAGTCAATAAAGCAGAAATAGATGTTTTTCTGGAACTCTCTTGCTTTTTCGATGCTCCAGCAGATGTTGGCAATTTGATCTCTGATTCCTCTGCTTTTCCTAAAAGCAGCTTGAACATCAGGAAGTTCACGGTTCGCGTATTGCTGCAGCCTGGCCTGGAGACTTTTGAGCGTTATTTTACTAGTTGTTAGTGATGCTGTAAGATGTTAGAAGGCCGTAGGGGAAATGGGCAGCTGGTATTTTTTTTTCCCCTGAACAAAATGCATCTGGATCATATGGAAATACAATTCAGATTACTGAGAAAACTTCCAACAAATGGAACTGAGAGAAACTGTCCAACTTATCTGTGCGTGCATGAGTGTGTGTGTGTGTGTGTGTGTGTGTGTGTGTGTGTGTGTTAGTCGCTCAGGCATGTCTGACTCTTTGCAACCCCATGGATGGCAGCCTGCCAGGCTCCTCTGTCCATGGGGTTCTCCAGGCAAGAATGCTGGAGTGGGTGGCCATTCCCTTCTCCAGGGAATCTTCTCAGCCCAGGGATCAAATCTCAGTATAAGGACCTCCCTTTTTAATACCTTTATTAAGATATGTTCACATTCCTTTAAAGAGTAAAGTTTTTATTATATTCACAGAGTTGTGAAGTCATTGCCACTAATTATAGGGTATTTTCATGACACTCCAAAAAGCCCCGTACAGATTAGCAGTCAGCGCTAATCCTGCCTCACCCACCTCAGAACCAAACAATCACTAACCAACCTTTTGTCTCTGTAAGCATGACTGTTCTAGACTCTTCATATGAGCAGAATCATATAATAGCATATGGGGAGACCACCATTTTAACAGGCCACACTGAGAATCTTTTTTTTCTGACCTAAACATTTTATCTCTCCTATAGAGTTAGAACTTTAGACTTCTTATAGTAGTCCCTATGCCATTGTATAAATATTCTTTCCATAATGGTAATAAGCCTACTGAGACTAAGGACCATTTTTAATCACTCATTCAATAATTCAGTCATTCATTTAACACAGTTAATGAGCTCTTTCTACTTCAAGGGTCACACGTTACCAATACCTGAATGTGATGTGGACAAAGGTCATCTGTGACTTACTTGACCTTGGTAGCTTATTGTTTTAACCAACTCTCCCCACATGTAGTTCAATAAAAATAAAATTTCCAGGTATATTTCAGTGTCTCGCCTTGACTATTCCATAGTCACATTTTAGACTAACAGTTTGAAAATTAAAATTCTATCAAAACCAAACTCACGTTTCCAACAGTCAGCTTCTGAATGATGTAATCTGGGCATCTTTTGTGCTCGTTGATCTCCACAATCACATCTCCATAAACCCGGCTGCCCTCGTCCATTGATGGCCAGTACTCTGCACACTTGTTCTATGTTTAAAAAACCATTAAGCATTTAAGTTTTTCATTTAAATGAATTTGTTTATTAAACACTCTTTGTAAAACAAAATGAACAATAAATGTGTTCTTTGAAGGTCTCAAAACATGTTTCTATTCCATTTCACTGGGATGCTTGAAACGTATTCCAATTCCCATGAAGTGCCCAGAAGGATTTCCTTCATTCTACCCAGCAGATGATCGTCCCAGGTTTAGTTGCATATTAAATGGGGACNAAAAGACTCTGATGCTGGGAGGGACTGGGGGCAGGAGGAGAAGGGGACGACCGAGGATGAGATGGCTGGATGGCATCAGGGGGTTGAAGAATGTGAGTCTGTGTGAACTCCAAGAGACGGTAATGAACAGGGAGGCCTCGCGTGCTGCGATTCATGGGGTCATGGAGAGTCAGACACCACTGAACAACTGAACTGAACTGAACTACATGACCCTGGCGATACCTGGCTGAATTCTTCATCAGCAACAAATCGTCTTCGTGTCTGTGATAGCATAGGAATTCAGGAAAATAACCAAAGTATAAAGTTTGAGGACTTGGACTTTTGAAGCATGAACTTAAATGACATTAGGAGCATTTTATACCCAGCCCCAAGGAGAAGGCCTGTCCTCCGTGAGCCTAGCCCCAGGGAGGGTCTCTGGAGCCCTGGCTGCTGATCTACACAGGGCTGTTTCTGCTGGTCTGACCCTCATGGAGTTCACAGTCACCCCAGAGACAGATGGAGCTTTGCACCTGGAATCTGTGATGCCTCCCACTGGTGACAAGAGCTGAATGAATGTAAAATGGGACTTAAAACAGTACGCAGTTCATTGCAATAAGAAGAAAATGCTGGCAAAGTATTATGGTTTATGAAGTACTTGTGCAAACAAAAGTCAGCAAGTGAATAGTTTGTGAGTGTGGTATTCTCAGGTATCTGANCTGAATGAATGTAAAATGGGACTTAAAACAGTACGCAGTTCATTGCAATAAGAAGAAAATGCTGGCAAAGTATTATGGTTTATGAAGTACTTGTGCAAACAAAAGTCAGCAAGTGAATAGTTTGTGAGTGTGGTATTCTCAGGTATCTGATAGCAGTCGAAATTTCCAGACAATAAAGAAAACAATAGATAATTCATTTTTCTCTAAGTTGGTTAGGTACTTAATTGCCCGAACTCTTACACACTGTACCAGCTCATAGGTTCTCAGGCTTCATTCTTACAATTCTGTGATTATACCTGAAGGACCCAGAGAAAACCTAAAATGAAAATTTTTAAATTGTTTTTTTTTAATTATTATAAACCCTAGATATTAACAAATGTGCCAAGTCAACGTGCTTCCCAAATGAAGAATAAATGTGAACTTGCTGTTTAAACGGTTTAGACTTTGCTTTTCACCATTCATGGAAAAAAGCATTAAAGTTCATGACTTACTTGTTGCGTCTGTGGTAAAGTTACAGGTCGCATTTCCACTGCAAAGTTTTTTTCCTGTGATGCAGGCTTGTAACTTCAGCTTATATTTTGTGAAAGGTGTCAAATCGCGCAAATCTGTTCCAGTCTGGGTCTTATCCACAGGGGGACAACGTGATTTACCTCAGAGGGAAAAACAGAAAAATTTATTAAGTCATCAAAAGTCAGGATTACCACATATTTAACTTGGTCTGTATATTAAATCATTCTGAGCCCACTCCAAACTGAGTGACTGAAATACAAAAATATTGTTTGTGCTCAGAAGTACATACAACTATCGGCAAATGTACTGAATGAATGTAATTATTCCAAATAAAGTCAAATATTCCAAACTAATGGCTTCATAGTTAATTTGGTACATAACATATTAATAAGTGAGTCCAAACGTATCAGTGAAGATGGTCTATTTTCTTTCTGAGAAAGCACAGCCCGTGGTGGATATTATGAAAGTCTTTTTTCCAATACTTTAGTGAAGCTTTTCCTGATAACCTCCAAACTTTGGTAGGAGCTACTGTTACGGGCTTCAGATGCTGAATCCATTTGATCACCGATAACTCTGTCTCCTTGTCCTACTCCTCTGAGCACTACAGGAATTGAGACGATGAGGGAAAGCAGTGGAGTCTGAAGGCCGCGAGAGAGAGGGGACTGCGGGTGAGCTGGTTCCGAAGGACCCTTTGAGCAGAGTCGGTGCGTGAGCCACCGTGGAGGCTGGATTCAGCCAGTTAGCAGCCGAGGTTCTGAGAAAAGGGCACACAAAGCCTGATGCTGTATCCCTCCCTGCCCGTCCCTCCCCACCCATTCTGTCCAAGGGTTGTAACAGGGCACTCATAAACTTGGATAGCTCTGAATAAGAAGGATCTGTACTCGTTGCAAAAAATAAACAAAAACTTGTCTGACCACAATAACCAATGCATTACCTCCTTCCAAGCCTATTATTCAAATGCTTTTTTAAACTATAAAATGCAAAGGAACAATCAACATTGTTCCATAAATTCCCTCCATATATTCTGGCATTGAAAAAACTTCACAGTGGAGAGAGAATATAAAAAGTGAGGAATACAGCAAGGGAAAGTGAGAAGGAGATTCAGAAGAGAGAAAAGAAAACCTATGTGCTCACACAGAAAGCAAGCAAAGAGAGCTCACGGGAGAGGGGTCCAGCGAGGCAGACTGTCCGACTTCCTGCTGCTTCATCTTTCTATAATTTCCACTTATCTTTTCTCATAGACATAACTTTCCAAAGTACCATAAGCTCAAATACATGGCAAACATTTCTCCTCCAAAGCATCTGAGTCCTCTTATGCTAACTGGAAAACTACATGTGGATGAGGCTTTGCTTTAGGAGTTTGATTATTATGATTCAACCAGCAAAAGGCATTTGTTATCAAAATATTTAATAACAAGCTGAAGAGAAGTGGCTTTCTGCCTCCTGAAATCTGAAAATGTCACCTACCCACCAAAGAGAGGGAACTCTGTGAGATGTTCACTCAAAACTACTTTTTATAGGGCAAGGGCTGTCAAGAGGGCTATCCCGAGGGCTGAGTCTATTCTGAGATGGTCCACAGTCCCCCACTGTGTTCTACAGGCATTTTGCATACTTTGCATCATCCAGGAGAGGTCTGTTCTCTTAAATAGTCCCTCCAAAGGAAGGGCGAGTCCAGGAGCGGGATTCGTCACAGCACGTGTTTTGGACTGCCTATACTTCTGCAGAAGTTTCGTGTTAACTAGAACTACATTCTAAGATTCCACTGGCTGGTAAAGTGCCCTCCATAATAGGAATATGTTCATTTTTATTCACCCAATTTTGTGTGGGTGCCAGTTGGATCAAGCTATGGAAGTGGTTTGTTTGTCGTCCAGAACAATAAGTTCAAACCAGTGCAGCTCACTTACATAATATGTGGAAGACAGCTGAGTACTATCGTCCAGAGATTTTCTTTCTCTAGGCTTCAGAGTGTAAAGATTATAAGTTAGAAGGTCAAGAAGGACAAGCAATATTGGGGATGTTCTGAGCTTCGGTCATCTCAGAGGCTGGGGAGTCCGTAGTAAGTGGAGGCAGTTCTTAAAATCAGGACATATAGGATGCCCACCACGGTTGCCGTGTAGAAAGTCCTGTGGCTCATTCACTCCATACATATACCTAGTGTTTTCCAATTTCAGATTTATCTTTCCTGATACGGAATTAAATTTTCTACAAGTTACCTGGAGTAACCTCATAGCAAAGAGAGAGTATATCAAAATAATTTTGAGGTGGTGTCCAGGTCATCTTTCCTTCAGTTGCACTTTTAGCAGAACAAGCAAAATTCTGAGGTACTTTTGGTTCTGTTGAGAGAATAAGAGGATAAAATGTGAAAAAAAAAGACATAGAGAAACAATTTTTCATATTATTAGCATGCATTGTTAATAGTCATAATTTGATTACCTATGAATCAAAGATGAAATTGTAAGAAAGATACCTGCTCTTGTTACATTTTCTTTAGAGATCATTTGGCTCAGAAAGTAAAGAATCTGCCTGCAGTGCAGCAGATCTGGGTTCAATCTCTGGGTTGCGAAGATCCCCTGGAGAAGGGAATGGCAACCCACTGCAGTATTCTTGTCTGGAGAATCTCACGGATAGAGGCGCCTGGCAGTTTACAGCCCATGGGGTTGTAAAGAGTCGGACACAACTGAGCATATAACACTTCTGTATGTCTTCTTTTGTAACTACATGTTTTATAATGTACTAGAGGATTGACTTGGTTAGGAATTCATTTATGATTCAGTACCTACGTTCATGGAAGAGACTGGCTTACAGTGGCCGCATCTTTGTGCATGTTTGGTATCCACATAACAGTATCCCTAAGCCTATTCCAAACCCTAACAACAATCAAAGTGAGTTGATAGATTTACGTGTTTTCTATACTGTGGGGTAGTTTGGATAGGACAGAAACTGTAAGCTTACCTTTCTGGTTTTTCTTTTTTAAAGGGTAGGTAAGGTAAACAGTCTGGGAGTGTGAAGTGAGTGAAGAGGTGTTAGACTGTAATTTTAAGTCTAATTTTCTAACTCTTCCCCTAGGCAAATGCTCATAATTTGTATGTTCTAGAAAATTATTCATTTTATCTAACTTTTCATATTGGGTACAAGATTCTTTATAATCTGTGAAATTTCTACTGTATTTTTAATGTCCTTTTGTTAATGCATGGGGGAAGGTCGTTTTGCTAGAGGTCTATTTTATTATTCTTTTCAAAACCAAGCTTTCAAACTGATTAGTAATTTCCTGATATTTTTGCTTATTTCTTCTTTCAATAATCTGTACTCCAGGCTTTGTTATTTTCTTCTTTCTAATATCTTTGTATTTTTTTTTTCTGGTTCTTTTCCAAGCACTCTCCATTGATTTCATTCAACAGGAGCTTAGTGATAAAACTTCCCATAAATTACCACTTGATCTTACTTAAGGTACAAATTCCCCTCAAAAATGTCTTTACTTTATTCAAGTCTGAATGCCTTTGCCTCTAAAGGTAAATTTAAACCATTTTATTTATACTAACTTTTGATACGATGGTTTGTTTAGTTACTAAGTTGCGTCCGACTCTACAACCCACCAGGCACCTTTGGCCATGGGATTTCCCAGGATTTCCCCAGAACACTGGAGAGGGTTGCCTTCTCCTTCTCCAGGGGATCTTCCCAACCCAGGAATCGAAACCACGTCTCCTGCACTGCAGGCGGATTCTTCACCAACTGAGCTATGAGGGAAGTCCGACTTTTGACATGCTTTGACATTTCTGCTCTTTTGCCTACTGTTTACTATTTAGCCTCTTCTCTCTCCCTCTCTGCCTCATCTTTCCTCTTCCTCCCCCTCCCCCTCCCCATTTTTCTTCTTCTCATCCTCCTCCCGCTCCTCCTCNCTGGAGAGGGTTGCCTTCCCCTTCTCCAGGGGATCTTCCCAACCCAGGAATCGAACCCACGTCTCCTGCACTGCAGGCGGATTCTTCACCAACTGAGCTATGAGGAAGTCCGACTTTTGACGTGCTTTGACATTTCTGCTCTTTTGCCTACTGTTTACTATTTAGCCTCTTCTCTCTCCCTCTCTGCCTCGTCTTTCCTCTTCCTCCCCCTCCCCCTCCCCATTTTTCTTCTTCTCATCCTCCTCCCGCTCCTCCTCCTTTCTCCTTTTCCTCCTTTAACATGCAGAACATCTTTTACTCCATAACTTTCTTCTCCTGATTATACACAGTGTCATCTCTTTATCTGCCCTTCACATTTTTAGTGGTTGTTCATAAACTGCCTCACAATTGACACATTTTCCGAGTAAATTTCTGACACCAACTGGAGTCTCTCGGTTGTTTAGTCACTCGGTTATGTTCAGCTCTTTGGACTGCAGCACTCGAGGCTTCTCTGTCCTTCACGCTCTCCCGGAGCTTGCTCAGACTCACGTCCCTCGAGTCAGTGATGCCATCCAACCATCTCATCCTCTGTCATCCCCTTCTCCCCCTGCCCTCAATCTTTCCCAGCATCAGGGCTTATTTCAATGAGTCGGCTCTTCACATCAAGTCACCAAAGTATTGGAGCTTCAGCTTCAGCATCAGGCCTTCCAATGAATATTCAGGGTTGATTTCCTTTAGAATTGACTGGTTTCATTTCCTTGCAGTCCAAGGGACTCTCAAGAGTCTTCTCCAGCACCACAGTTTGAAAGTATTAATTCTTTGGTGTTCAGTCTTCTTTATGGTCCAACTCTCACATCTGTACCTGACTACTGGAAAAATCATCTCTTTGACTATATGGACCTTTGTCAGCAAAGTGATGTCTCTGCTTTTTAATTCACTGTCTCGGCACATTATAGCTTTTCTTCCAAGGATCAAGCATCTTTTAATTCCATGGCTGCAGTCATTATCTGCAGTGATTTTGGAGCCCAGGAAAAGTCTGTCACTGTTTCCATTTTTTCCCCATCTATTTGCCATGAAGTGATGGGAACAGATACCATGATGTTAGTCTTAAGTCAGCTTTTTCATTCTCCATTTCACCTTCATCGAGAGGCTTTATTTCTACTAATCTCTCTACTTCCACTAAATATGACTGAAGTTTTAGTTTTCAATTCCTTCTCCCTGCCATCCTCCAGATGCTGTTATTTTCCAGAATTGTATTTTTCAATTGCTACTAGTTATAATAATCTTGTTATTATTTATGTTGCTGGCTTCTCAGTAGTAACAACTATTATTTT
>SJYW01045797.1:314607-325228 GCA_006410735.1 Raphicerus campestris | reverse complement strand
GGGGGGGGGGGGGGGGGGAGGATGGCATGGAATTCCAAGTGTAGGGAAAGAACCTGGGTGAGCACAGAGGCAGGAAGAAACTTGTGCTCAGAAGCCTAGAAGCAGCCTCTAAGTCTGTCAGTCTATTTCTATTTTGTAAATAAATTCATTTGTATCACTTTCCAGATTCCAAATATAAGGGATACCATATGGTATCTCCCTTTCTCTAACTTACTTCACTCGGTAAAATAATCTCTAGCTCAGTCTCTAGAGAACAAATTTATAGGGGGAAGGATAGGGGGAAGGGATAGTTAGGGAATTGGGGATGGACAGGGACACACTGCTATATTCAAAACTGACAACCAGCGAGGGCCGACTATACGGTGCCGGGAACGCTGCTCAGTGTTACGTGGCAGCCTGGATGGGGGAGAGTGTGGAGGAGAATGGATACATGTATATGGATGGCTGGATCCCTTTGCTGTCCACCTGAAACTATCATAATCAGCTGGACTCTAAAACAAAATAAAAGGTTGAGAAACGCAACAATGAGTATTTCCGTGTTACTTAAGTGAAGAGGATTCTGATCATGAAGGATCATATCAATTAAGCAAACATATGAAGGCTGGTGTTTGCACTGAATATGAAGAGCTACTGAAAGCAGGGACGGTGAGATTTAGAAGCACGTGGAGTGCAGGAGCCCAGGTCGTGAAGGATTCTGCTTTCACTGAGAACAGAGGAAGAAGATAGAAGGACAAATACAAGATGTCTTCAAGCATCTGCTTTGAGGAGAACCCTAGCGAGACAGAGAGACGAGGGAGACTTTTTCTTCTTGATCAGCCTTGAAGGTGCTATTCACATTCCACATTTATCATTCATTACACACGGAATCCTCCCCCAAACCCCCAAACAAGCTTGCTGTCACCCCACTTTAAACACCCAAAGTAAGAGTAAGTGGCTCCACCAGAGCTGTTTAGCTAGTAATGATTGATCCTGGTCCTCAAATCCAGGTCTGAACATGACATCAAACTTCTCACCCTGAAGGACTCTGGCTCTTAAGGGCTGAAGCTAATCATTGGTTAGAAATTGGAGCCACTGAGTTTTTTTGCTGGGGTTGGGGAGCAGAGGGCTTGGAAATTTGAAATAAAGAATCAAATCATTAAAGTGATATACTTTGCCTCTAGGTAGACAAACTTACCACATGATGGCTTAGGTGTACTAGTGGGAGCTGAAAGAAAAAGAGAATGCAGATGATTAAAATCAACTTTTAGGATATCTCTGACCTTAGTCATTTTGGGGAAGGGTGGTTTACAATGTTTCATCTTCACAAACTGTAGAATCTACCAAATTAGATTTAACAGAAAAACCAGAGTTTGAAGTGCCTAGTCCCATGTTTGGATCTCAAAACCTCAAAGGTTGTAAACCAAGGAGCTAGCCTCATAAAACATTTTCATGAATTTACCTAATAAGCCCAATCGTGATAATACAATATTAAGACTTTTTGACACACATCTGATTATGGAATGGTGATGTGACTGACTATTCAAGCAGCCAGAGGCATTTTTAAAGTCTTTATCCCCCTGATTAATCTCAAAAGAGGTTTATATAATTATAACCCTAGAGAGTTCAGTTTGCATCTCTGCAAAGAATGTCTTCCCTGGTGGCTCAGAGGGTAAAGCGTCTACGTGCAATGCGGGAGACTCAGGTTTGATCCCTGGGTCAGGAAGATCCCCGGGAGAAGGAAATGGTAACCCACTCCAGTACTCTGGCCTGGAAAATTCCATGGATGGAGGAGCCTGGTGGGCTACAGCCCATGGCGTCGCGAAGAGTAGGACACGACTGACGACTTCACTTCATTTGCAAAGAATATCGGAAAATAGGTAAGGGCTGCCCATGCTCTGGTTTCACTTTTGTAAGCTCTTTGCCCATATACTAGACTCAGGGTAAAAAATCTGTCCATCCATTGGGACAAGTCTTATGTGAGCGTATATATTTAACTGACGAACAGGACGGAAATATGGCTTGTGGAAGATACGAGATCCCTGCTAGGCTGGTCTTGGAGATGGAGAAACTGAGGCAGGAACAGCGCCCCGGAAGGCTCTGATTGGCTGACCCATTGCAGACTCTGCCAACTCCTGGGCGTTCACTCCCACATGGAGGCCCCCTCACCTCTGTCTCCATACCCCCCACCCCAGAATGCTGAGGCTCCCCTGCCACTGACTTCTTGATACGGAGCCTCCCACTGAGAGAACTGTTCTGTTTCATACCAAGACCGAAATCCACTCTTAAAAGTCCTGGTATAGCTAGCTGGTCATCTCTACACATTTTCATCAAGTTCACACCAGAGGGGAATGCTAGGACCGGGATGCAGTAGGTTATCACAGTGACACCGGTCCGGATCTTAGCGGCTCTGGCACCGCAGACACCGATCAGTGCTTTGGACTAACTGCCCCTCCACGGTACCAGGATTAGGACACTCAAGTGAACATCTTGAAGAAAGAGCCTGGGAAAGATGGGGCCCACGCAGTGCCTTCAGGGAGCGTGTCCCAAGTGCATGGTGGTGGGGTGACTGCATGACTGGGGGTCAGGTTGTCACCTATGGTTGAGGGAGCAGTTGCAGGGCTAACGCTGGATGCAGGGGTCAGTGCAGGGGTCGTGGTCTGCTCATCTGCAAGGAAATGAACAGAGGGTCACAGTTAATGAGCTTGTTCTATCGAAGGGCGAGGGGAAAACGCCTCAGCAAAGATCATTTCTTAAAGGAATCTTTGCTAGAGGCTTCCTCCTCATTTGAATGGACGCTGGCTTGTTGCTAAAACAAGAAAGTAAGTCAAAGATTTATCTACATGTGGCCATTTAAGATGACTAAGAGTTCATACCATTGGAACCAGATACTGTATATGCGGAGAAGAAACTCTTCCTTGGTGTAATTCTGACATGTGCAGTCTCCCTCCAATTGCTTCTCATTCTGCTACAACTCTCCTTAGTCTAATTATTATACTAACGAGGATCCCGGTTACCTTTTTGTATTATGTGTCTCATACCAGGCTTTTTACATGTCCCACCCTCACATCAGTCCTATGAAATGAGTACTATACCCCTTTTCACAAGGAGTGAAAAACAGGCACAGAGAAAGTAGGAGCAGCTCTCCTGAAGTCAACTAGAGCTGAAGAGGCTGGACTTGATCTCAGGGCTATGGGGCTGAAAGCTGTTACCTTTCTTCTTTGCCATGAACTTTTATAAAATAAATAACAAAATGAAGCATGCCCAGAGGAAGCTTACTGGTAAGGTTTTGCTGCCTAATTTAGTACCAATGTGTGAAAATTTGTAAAACAGGAAACCCACTGAGCCCTGTTGGGTGTGAAATAAAACAGCTGCCTAAAGGTCTCAAGTTTCCATTTCATGATCCAGCATCTAACATGCCTAAGGCATCACAGTCAAACCTGAGGTGTTATCCTGGGTAGTCGGGTTGGAGGTGAGTGGAGGTGAGGCTTTATCTTGGGTGGTCGAGTTGGAGGTGAGTGGAGGTGAGGCTTTATCTTGGGTGGTCGAGTTGGAGGTGAGTGGAGGTGAGGCTTTATCTTGGGTGGTCGAGTTGGAGGTGAGTGGAGGTGAGGCTTTATCTTGGGTGGTCGAGTTGGAGGTGAGTGGAGGTGAGGCTTTATCTTGGGTGGTCGAGTTGGAGGTGAGTGGAGGTGAGGCTTTATCTTGGGTGGTCGAGTTGGAGGTGAGTGGAGGTGAGGCTTTATCTTGGGTGGTCGAGTTGGAGGTGAGTGGAGGTGAGGCTTTATCTTGGGTGGTCGAGTTGGAGGTGAGTGGAGGTGAGGCTTTATCTTGGGTGGTCGAGTTGGAGGTGAGTGGAGGTGAGGCTTTATCTTGGGTGGTCGAGTTGGAGGTGAGTGGAGGTGAGGCTTTATCTTGGGTGGTCGAGTTGGAGGTGAGTGGAGGTGAGGCTTTATCTTGGGTGGTCGAGTTGGAGGTGAGTGGAGGTGAGGCTTTATCTTGGGTGGTCGAGTTGGAGGTGAGTGGAGGTGAGGCTTTATCTTGGGTGGTCGAGTTGGAGGTGAGTGGAGGTGAGGCTTTATCTTGGGTGGTCGAGTTGGAGGTGAGTGGAGGTGAGGCTTTATCTTGGGTGGTCGAGTTGGAGGTGAGTGGAGGTGAGGCTTTATCTTGGGTGGTCGAGTTGGAGGTGAGTGGAGGTGAGGCTTTATCTTGGGTGGTCGAGTTGGAGGTGAGTGGAGGTGAGGCTTTATCTTGGGTGGTCGAGTTGGAGGTGAGTGGAGGTGAGGCTTTATCTTGGGTGGTCGAGTTGGAGGTGAGTGGAGGTGAGGCTTTATCTTGGGTGGTCGAGTTGGAGGTGAGTGGAGGTGAGGCAGCAGTGCTGCTGAGTGCAGGGCTGCGGGAGGTGGCTGCTGGGGCAGCGGGGTCTGAAGGCAAGCTGGCCGTGGTCCCTTCTCCTGGGGCACCTGCAATCACAAAAGCCATCAGCGTTCCCGCCCGGCAAGCGCAGGGCCACGGCCGCGGAGCACCGCCTACTAATCAAGCTAAGGCCGGGCAGCAAACGCTCAAGCACTCCCGCAGCATCACCAGCTACCCATCTGCAAACCCGGATGAAAACCAGCGCGGCACGCGGGAGAGAGGACTTGAAGGGCGTCACAACTCACACTGTAAAAGCACCGGGGTGGGGTGGGGGGAGCTACCCTGGTGGCTCAGGAGTAACGAATCCTCCTTCCGCTGCAGGGGACACTGGGTTCCATCCCTGCTCTACGAACACCCCACACGCCAAGGAGCAACCAAGCCCGCACACCGCAGCTACTGAGCCTGCGCTCTAGCGCCGAGTTGCAACTATGGAATCCCCCGCGCCCCAGAGCTCGGCAACCAGAGGAGCCGCAAGGAGAAGGCCCCATCTAGAAAGGAGCCCTGGGCTCCCCAAGCTGGACAAAGCCCGCGTGCAGCAGCGACTCAGCAGCAGGAATAAACGGGGCACCTGGGACCTGGAGAGAAAGTCTGGATCTGCCCTCCCACCCGGGGAGGCCTCGCTTCCGGGCGGGGGTAGGGGGTACCGTGGGTGACGCTGAAAATGCAGAGTGGGTGCTGCTGGCGGGGCAGAGGCCGCAGAGGCGGAAGTGGCTCTGAAGGTGGAAGGCCTGCGGGAGGTCCCCGCGGAGGACCTGCCCGGGCCCTGCCCGGAGCCTCGGGGAGGAGGAAGCCCGAGGGGCGGGTGCTCCCTCCTGATTTTCTGAAAACAGAGCTGCGGAAGGTCTCGCCTGCACCTTTGCGGAACTGGGTACTTTTTTCTTCCAGCTGAGGGTCACGATGTTCCCTTCAGGATGGCGGCTGCCCTTGCCAGGGGAAAGTGGACTGGTTTCGCGACCAAGAACACTGACGGCCACCCGCTGAGTTTCCAATCACAGACGAGCTCACGGATGTAGCTCACGGATGTAGAATCAAGGCTGGCCGCCGATGAAAGCCCTCCGTGAGCTTCCTTAAGACGCCTTATTGTCAAGGTTCAGAGCACCCACCGCGTGTCACACATCCCCCACCCCCAGACACACTTACACACACACACACACTTCACCCAGAATCACAGCACAGGGGAGCAACGAGTAATCACTCAGCGCTAACCAGGTGCTTCGTTGTCCTGGCAGAAGCAAAATACGGGCTAGCTCCTGGTTGAACTTGGGTGGTGGCTTCACTGCACTGACCACTGGGGTCACTGGCTCAAGGGCATGAGGTTGGCTGCGCTTCTGCAGTTAGATGCTGGGGGTGTCAGTGTGTGATACACACATGCACGTCCCCCGATGGCTCTGACGTGAGCACGCAGGCTTCCTCCCATCACACACATCCATGCCTGCCAGAACTGAATGCGCATCTTTCCCAGATTCTGGGTCTGAGTTCTCAGCTCAGGCTCCAGAGCCCCTTAACCCCTAAATTTAACTAAAGCTGCTCCAGAATGGAGAACGGAAACATCCGTTCTTCAGTTCCAGATCCTCAGAAGACGCTTCCCACAGAACCAGAAGAGTGGAAACTTGGTTGGTTTGTTTTTTTTAAGCCTTCAAAACACTGGCAGGCACAGGACTGGCCCTTCTGAAATCAGGCGGGCTTGACTTGAGGCTTCCTGCGCACCTTTTTCTGTCCTCCCCCCCTCACTGGCTCATTCTCTCTCTCCCTCCCGAGGGTCCCTAGTCCTCAGGGCATCCTGAGAGCCCTCACTCTTCCCGGTTCAGATATCCATGACCTTCCCTCTTCAAGGGAACCTACTCTTCCTGGTGGAGTGATCTCAGAGATGGCATAGGAGTGGCAAACACAATTTTAATGAAGTTAATTGATCCTAATAGATTTTTCACTAGTGGACGTAGCCACCAGGACAGAAGTCCCTGACGGGACAAAGCAGACAAGTCTGTGTGACAATCACCCCTGCCCTCATTCATGAATAGGAAGCATTTCGGAAAAAGTCCTTCCAGCCACAATTTTTGAATCTGTGGATTTGCTAAATCTCCAGATCGTTTTAGGGCTTGCCAGGTGGCTCCATGGGGTCACAAAGAGTCAAACACAGCTTAGGAACTGAACGACAATAGGTGGCTCAGTGATGGAGAATCCTCGCAAGGCAAGGCAAGAGACACAAGATACACAGGTTCAGTCCCTGGGTCGGCAAGATCCCCTGGAGAAGGAAATGGCAACCATTCCAGTATTCTTGCCTTCCTGGAAAAGTTTCCAAGGCAGCTGGAGTCAGTGAAATGGAGTGGCTGTTTAAAGCTCGTGGATTGCCTGTCATAATTTTTATCCCAAAGGAACGGTTTTAATACTTCAAAATAATAATTTGATTATTGCCAAGATTATTTTTCAGAAAAGAAACGGTGTTTTGTTTGAAAGCATATGAAGATTTCCATGCTCACTTCACCATTAGTATTATTGTGCCACAGCAAGTTAGTATTTGTAAAGAATTCATCCTATGTCCAATCCATTTCCTTTTAAACCTTTTTTTTTTTTTATCAAGCTTTGCTTCATACATAAATCTCTGGTGTTAATGGCTTTGGGGGAAATTGTGGAAATAAAAAGTAGTGACGTTGTGTGAGAGAGAGAGAGAAAGTAGGGAATCTCTGAAATGGAAAACTGAGCACTGTGCTGTTACTCAGCCATTAAAAAAGTTTAGCAGGAAACTAGACATCAGCTCCCTCATCCCCACATTCCTTTTGTGAAAGGGAATTTGAACGCTTGCCATGTTTAGGTAGGTCCCAGGCACCATGGCTGCCCTGTGGTTGCAGGGCAAAGTGGGATAAAGATTAAATATAAATTATTGCAATTGATATAACTGCTTACCACAACCAATAAACATCACTGGGATNCTCAGCCATTAAAAAAGTTTAGCAGGAAACTAGACATCAGCTCCCTCATCCCCACATTCCTTTTGTGAAAGGGAATTTGAATGCTTGCCATGTTTAGGTAGGTTCCAGGCACCATGCCTGCCCTGTGGTTGCAGGGCAAAGTGGGATAAAGATTAAATATAAATTACTGCAACTGATATAACTGCTTACCACAACCAATTAACGTCACTGGGATGGTACTCAAAACCCTGTGTGTGCTGCGGACCACGGGTCTGTGATGGTGCTACCCAAGCTAAGATTGATGACCTAATTGAACAAATAAATTTCTTCTTCTCTTTAATCAGAGCAGGTCTATTAAGCAGTTTGCCTCAGAAAGTGGCACCCAGGACGTTATTAAGGCAAAAAGCAGGAACAGTCCTCAGGATGGTCGGTTTATGTGGCAAAAACACTTGCAAACCTGACATTGAACAGAGACCCAGCAGCTCCTTGGTGTCCCCAGGTTCTAGGAACCTCAGAGACTTTCCCCGGCAGAAACACCTCCCACGCACTCTGCCACTTTGCCACCAACATGGCCCTGCTATCTTAAATTCTACTGTTGGGACTCACAACCCTAATTAAATAATTTAAACAAACAAACAAACAAACAAAAAAAAAAAAACAAGAATCCCTGGAAGAAATCCAAGAACAAAGCTGTATTATTAACCTTCAGTGTGATTAAAAAAAAAAAATTAAAGGTCTGTCTCCAGTGATTTTCTGATATTGAGAACCTGGGATTGAACCAAGAAAAGCTCTACTTTGGGGTAAAAGCCAGAGACGGTAAGACTGACAACCTGAAAGGGGACATTCTGACTCTTGGAGGGCTACAGAAAGTCTAAGTGAGCAGGATCCAGGAAAATGAGGCGGTACATGAGCCAGAGGACACTCAGAGCCCACCCCCCACATCCATCCCCACATCCATTCCCACACCCATATCATCTCGAGGGCTTCCCCCTCTCCCCGGCTCCCCAGCAACAGGCTTCGTGACTTTAGTCCGCCAACATTCCACTAAAACCTAGAGATTCTACGCTTCACACACTTCAGCGAAATCACATACACAGACACTGAATACAGAATTTAAAGGCAAACTGCTCTGATAACTTTAAAAAGAGAGCGAGAGACGAGTTTTCCTAATCCCGTGTCAGTTAATCTCTGCCAACCTGTCACCGCGGTACTATCATTTTCCCAAGAGGTCAGGGGTGCTTTCGTGGTGAGCCTGTCTGGACTCGCAGGAGGCGAGGTCTCTGAGGAGTCTGTTCCTCGTTCAGAGATGTTTGCGGGTGAGAATGCAGTGGTGGGAGCGGGTAAGGGGCCACCTGAAGTCGGAGCAGAGGGCTCTTCTGTTGTGTTCCATCATGTTCACAGGAGATGCAGGAGGGAAAAAACAAACACATGAGTCACACCCCAAATCATGCCGTCTGAGCCTGCCAACCCCCCCGCCCATACTGTGTGTACATAAACTCACACGCATATGCATAAATATACACACACACCATACTGCCAGGAGCCATGGTATGTATGTGTACATGGGGTGGGTGTATGTGTGTGCACATGTGCACATGCATATATCCAAATAAAGATGTGTGCAGAGGTACAGACAGAATATGCAGGCAGGCGTAACGCAAGCCACGAAAGGGGGCTAAAGGTGAAAATGGGGAAATGGAACCAAAAGCAGTAATCCCCTCCCCGCCTCTTACTTCACCAGTGGATTCTGTCCGAAGCACTCAGGTTCAGAAGGATGAAACAAAAATGTGAAGATGGTTAAAAGAAACTATAGAAGACTGATCAAGGAAAAGGATAAAGAAAAATAAAGTGGAAGAGGTTTATTAGGAGGGCTAGGGTACCAGGACATGACTGAGGGACTTCACTTTCATGCATTGGAGAAGGAAATGGCACCCCACTCCAGTGTTCTTGCCTGGAGAATCCCAGGGACGGGGGAGCCTGGTGGGCTGCCCTCTATGGGGTTGCACAGAGTGGGACAGGACTGAAGCGACTCAGCAGCTTAGCAGGGTACCAGGAGATAAAAAATGAAAGACAAATGTTCTAGATGCATACACTGATTTTTTAAATTAATCAGATCCAAACCAACCATAGTGCCATGTGGCAGCCTGGATGGGAGGAATGTGGGGGGAATGGATACATGTATATAAATGACTGAGTCCCTTTCCTGTCTACCTGAAAACTATCACAGTATTTTAACCAGTTATACACCAATACAAAACAAAAAGTTTTTTTAAAAAATTAATAAAATGGAAAAAAGAGATTCAAACAAAGAGCAAGTAAAAGACTGGAAGTTCACAAATATACAAATGACCTAAGTCTCCAAAAAAAATTTTTTTCATGATACAAATGAAACATCAGTCTGAGATGCTGAGGTAACATTTCCCCCAGTTTCAGCTCACTTTGGAAAAAAAAAAATGTGGCGAGGGAGCGGTGGAGTAGAACGGTGCACCGCCTAGGTGAGCGCGCAGTGGAAGAGGCGGCAGCGTGCCCTCGAGCAGCGCCGTGTGCCCGAGGCCACGGCACGTGTGCACGCTTCCTTGGCGAGCAGGCTTCCTCATCTCAGGGGACGGGCACGTACACCCGTTGTTTAAAATAAATAAACAAATAAAACACGGTGATCTCTGACTATTGGGATTATAGAGATCCATTTTTTTCTGAAATTTCTGTTTAACCTGTGTTTACTTCTATGAATAGCAAATTTCATGTTATGCAATATCTAATTCATGAAAAGTTGAGTTCTATCACACAAGCACTTTGATTCATTCAGTTCAAGAGAACGAAGAACAGAAATGAAAGATCAGAGCAGAGGATTAAGAAAACAGAAACAGCAAACGACAGAAGGAATTCGCAGCTTCAGTCATCAGTGATGAAGGCGACGGACATGAAGTCCATTTTTCACCAAATAGCCATGAAATGTGCCTGAGTCACATGGACCTGCCCTGAGGCCAGAGCGCCCGAAAGATCACAGAACTCTGTGATTACAGAGACAGTGCCGTTGCTCCATGTGGTCTTTGCCAAAGAAAGGCCCCAATCCCTAAAATTTCATAACCTAGGACGGCGGAGCCTGGTGGGCTGCAGTCCATGGGGTCGCTAAGAGTCCGACACGACTGAAGCCACTTAGCAGCAGCAGCAGCACCAGGACGTCACAAATAAGGAGTTTAATTAACAAACTTTCATCCACAATGACACGGCCACACATCCAGCTGAGTGATAAGCAAGTGGCACCTTCCTGTCTTCAGCGTCAAGGGCTAAACCTAAATGTTGGGGTCTCTCATTGCAGTGTC
>SJYW01045797.1:298520-309319 GCA_006410735.1 Raphicerus campestris | reverse complement strand
GAGACAGTTGTTGGGGTCTCTCATTGCAGTGTCGAGTGGGGAGGGGCGTGGGGCCGGGAGAGACTGGAGGAGGCCGGGGGCGGGAGAAGAAAGAAGCGGGGAGGAGCTGGAGATTCTGCCCGATAACGTTAATCCACAGCCATCACTGTGGACTCGACAACGGTCTTGCTTTTAGGTTAAACTAACGTTGTGTTGGCAAGGTTCCAGTGAGCCCTTCTGGTTCCCGCTGATCGTATTCTCGTACTTGGGAGAGAATATTCTGGCTTGCATGAGGGGCCACTACTTTCACTTACCCGGTTTCACCATTTGGAGGCTTGTTGTGATGGGTCCGTGCAGAGAGCGTGGAAACTCTCCCAATAAGGTGAGGGTCACCTACTGTTTTAAATGTTCCCTCTCCTTTCCACCCCCTTCCCATCCCCTCCGGCAAAAGTAACCAGTTCTGTGGTTGAGACGATCTTACTCTTCTGTAAAAGGTGGGTATGTCAGCAGGTGGAATAAACTGATTGATCACAATCTGCTATGCTCCAATGACTTTCATATATTTATAAGACCTCTCTGCCATGGGCTAAAGTTTCTTTAGGGAGGAGACACACGTATACCTGTGGCCCATTCATGTTGATGGATGGCAAAAATCATCACAATATCGTAAAGTGATTATCCTCCAAATTAAAACTCTTTTTTAAAAAACAGCAAACAATTCTGAGGAGATTTCAAATGTGCCTCATTAGAGCTGTGCTCTATAACTGTTAAACCAGGATTATCTTAGGGACATTACCATTCTTCTTACTGATTGTTATAGGGTACCTATAACATATTTTCAATAACAATAACTTTTAACCAGTGTAATATATTTTTAACCGGATGTAACCTAATTTTTCTCTCTCCTTTGACATATGAAATACATGAACTGTCAGCATCTTCATTGCTTAAATTTAATTTATCTCAAGATTAGGAAACTTGTTAAAACAGTTCGGGTGTGACAATACAACTTGGAAATGATTATTTAAAATATCTCGATACTGTTAAAACTTTTCTGTTGCAGGAATTTATACATGCATATATATATAATTATGTTTAGAATTCTAATTTATCATACAGGTACCTAACTATGAAGCTCTGCAATCTAACCAAAATAAATTGATTTTTTTATAGTGATAAAATTTAAAAAGAGATTGAAAACTTGCTTTATGGTTTACTGTCAGGTGCAACAAAAGCTATAATTTATACACAATAATTCATCTACAAATAATAATATGTTCAGGTAGTTATCAAACTTTATAACTTACAAATAGGAATATTAAGAACAAGAGAATGTCAAGGGCCGTTCATGATTATAAGGCTTGTCTGTATAAAACGATTTCACTAGAGTATCACAGAAAATTTTATCAACATTAAATATATACAAAGTTAGCAACAAAAAGTAAAATAAATAAAATGTAAATACCTTGAGTGGAAGGAGGGGTAGAGTTTCCTGAAAAAAGGAAAACAAACATCTCTTAGAAATTTTCAAATTTCACACACACATATGTAAATCTATATATATACATGTATAGCATCTCTATGTTGATTCACATTCACACAGTCACAATTTTCGGTACCTTTCTCTCGGTGAAACCATAGCTATTCTCCTAACATCATGTTTATAAAGCCAAAGTATGTAAAAATTACACTATTAATATTAGTTTTTGAATTCTTGGGTAAAATAAAAATAATAGGCTAAAGGAGAGCTGTTGGAATTAATTTCAAGTCTGCAAAAAAAAAATCTTAAAGGACTTCTGGAAAGTTTTTCGCAAACGAATTCCTTTATTGAGATGATAAGTATTGTTTGCTTACTATGTTCTGTACATTATGCCACATTCTAGGATAAAATATGATCAAGACAGAGAAATTCTCTGCCCTCAATGAACTTAGTCCAATGTGAGATACAGACAAAAAAGAAAAGAAAAAAAAAAGAAAGAGAAAAGCCATACAGTGTGATGACAGAAGAGAGGAGATATTACATAGAAAAGAATATGCTGCTGCTGCTGCTTCTAAGTCGCTTCAGTCGTGTCCGACTCTGTGCTACCCCACAGACGGCAGCCCACCAGGCTCCGCTGTCCCTGGGATTCTCCAGGCAAGGACACTGGAGTGGGTTGCCATTGCCTTCTCCAATGCATGAAAGTGAAAAGTGAAAGTGAAGTCACTCAGTGGTGTTCGACTCTTCGCGACCCCCTGAACTGCAGCCCACCAGGCTCCTCCATCCATGAGGTTTTCCAGGCAGGAGCACTAGAGTGGGGTGCCATCGCCTTCTCCAGGAGAGGAATGTGAGGATCACCTAACGCAGACTCCTAGTGTCGGTNCAGGAGCACTGGAGTGGGGTGCCATCGCCTTCTCCAGGAGAGGAATGTGAGGATCACCTAACGCAGACTCCCAGTGTCGGTGGCTGGCGGGTGGAGGAGGTGTCGGAGAGCGTTTCTCGGTACATTTAGCCTGTGAGCTCAGGGATTACGGTCAGCTACCTTTCTGGCGTGATGAGAGCTGGATTCCAGCCCATGACGCAAGGCGTGGATCCATCCGCCCTCTCAGTAAACAGCTATTGAATAAAAAGATCCTGTCGGTTCTCCCCCAAAAGAAAGGCAGCTGACCTTGTGAGAGGGTAGCATGATGGATGGGCTGGTATTTAAACTACTTCCTGCCTCGAGATATTATTTTCTGAGGACAAACAGATCTGAAAAAAAACCCTCTCCCCTCAGAAACACCATCAGAGGTGTATCAGCGAGGAGGGTCCTTCAATTACATTCCCTGGTTTGCTCTTCAAAAGAAAACATATTCTCGTATTAGGAGATCAAACCAGTCCATCCTAAAGGAAATCAGTCCTGAATATTCCTTGGAAGGACAGATGCTGAAGCTCTAATACTTTGGCCACCTGATACGTGGAACTGACTCATTGGAAAAGACCCTGATGCTGGGAAAGATTGAAGGCAGGAGAAGAAGGGGATGACAGAGGATGAGATGCTGAGGTGGCATCACCAACTCGATAGACATGAGTTTAAAGAAGGTCCGGGAGATGGTCATGGACAGGGAAGCCTGGTATGCTGCAGTCCATGGGATTGCAAAGAGTCGGACATGACTGAGCGACTAAACTGAACTGATTTTATAGATAGATACATACACACATATATACTATACATTATTCACATGATATGAGCTTCCCTGCTGACTCAGATGGTAAAGAATCTGCCTGCAATGCAGGAGACCCAGGTTCGATCCCTGGGTTGGGAAGACCCCTGGAGGAAGAAATAGCAACCCACTCCAGTATTCTTCTTAGCCTGCAGAATCCCATGGACAGAGGGGCCTGGCAGGCTATAGTCTGTGGAGTCTCAAAGAGTCCAACACAGCTGAAAAACTAACACTTTTCACTTTCATATATATAATGTTTGTTATACATAAATATTTAAGAAAATATTTCGGCACTACAGCAATGTAACTGGAAAGAACACTTTCATGTCCATAAGCCATATCCACTAGACTACGTATATTTTTTAAATATTTCAGTTAGCTATAATTTGCAAAGTAGGAACACATATAAAGAATATCTACATGAAGTAGACTAGTCAAAAATCTAAGTCCTATGTAAAGGACATGTGTGTGTGTGAAGTGTGTTAGTCACTCAGTTGTGTCTGACTATCTGCGACCCCATGGACTGGAATCCCCCAGGCTCCTCCGTCTGTAGGATTCTGCAGACAACAGCCCTGGAGTGGGTTGCCATGCCCTCCTCCAGGGGATCCTCCGGACCCAGGGATCAAACCCAGGTCTCCTTCACTGCAGGTGGGTTCTTTACCACGGAGCCGCCAGGGAAGCCCCTCTAAGGACCTATCCACGCTCAGAAGTCCTCTGATGACAGTTCCATAAATGTACACGACAGATACTTGTGTGGAGGGCATCTCCCCACGTGAGATAAAGAGAGGATAGAAATTCCCTGGTGGCCCAGTGGTTAGGACTCCGCGCTTTCACTGTTGAGGGCTCAGTCCCTAGCCGGGGGGAACTAAGGTCCCGTAAGCCCCGAGGTGTAGCCAGAAACAAACAACAACAGAACCGTGAGAGAGTAGAGGAAGTCGGAAACCATGTCCATAGTGAGAGGCTAAACCACCAAACGTCTGTATGGCTTGTTGACGCCCATCCTCACTGGCAATTCTTCCAAAATTATATAAGCAGTGATGTCAAGTGTCTGTTGCATTTCATGCATCAGAACGTTAGCAAAATCACAGGCCGAAGGGACTCTGCTGAATCCTTTTCACTAAACAAGAAGACTTGATGAGAAGGGTTGTGTGAGATATTTAACTATGTCACCATTTAGCCATCTGGTCAATGCGTTTGGTCACTGAGGGGTCTGATCGGCCAGCGAAGCTGGCGCGGTTACCTGTGCTATGTGATATAGGCAGGCAGCTCTCCTTATGCCCAAGTTCATGTATGATTAGGAAGCAACCACCTACTGTTAAGGTGAAGTCACTCAGTCGNGGTCACTGAGGGGTCTGATGGGCCAGCGAAGCTGGCGCGGTTACCTGTGCTGTGTGATATAGGCAGGCAGCTCTCCTTATGCCCAAGTTCATGTATGATTAGGAAGCAATCACCTACTGTTAAGGTGAAGTCGCTCAGTCGTGTCCAACTCTTTGCGATCCCGTGGACTGTAGCCCACCAGGCTCCTCCATCCATGGGATTCTCCAGGCAAGAATACTGGAGTGGGTTGCCATTTCCTTCTCCAGGGGATCTTCCCGACCCAGGGATAGAACCCAGGTCTCCCGCATTGGAGGCAGACGCTTTATACCCAAGTTCGTGTATGATTAGGAAGCAACCACCTACTGTTAGTGGAATCAAACAGACCTGGAAGAGCAAATAAGATATCTGCCTAAAGCACTTAATAACTTATGTATGACAGGTACCTATTTAATACTGTATATATACGCCCAGTCATTCAGTTGTGTCCAACTCTTTGTGGCCTCATGGACTGTAGCCCGCCAGGCTCCACGGTCCCTGGGATTCTCCAGGCAATAATACTGGAGACAGTTGCCATTTCCTCCCCCAGGGGGGATCTTCCCGACCCAGGGATCGACCCTGCATCTCTTGCATCTCCTGCGCTGGCAGGAGAATGCTTCAGCACTGAGCTCCCTAGAAAGCTATTTAATATTCGGAGGTTGTCCTAATACAAATAACATTACAATAGCTGTCAAACTTACATGAACAATACGGAGAAGGTCTGGAAAACAGGTGAAGAAAAATGTGTGAAATAGCAGTAGGAATTATGAAGGCACATGCTTAGGATGTGACAGTCAAGAGAAGGTATCAAGATTTTTCATTTTTTTTTTTCCCTCATTGAATAGTCTCTTGGGTTCCACACACACACATCATATCCAATAAATATAATAAAATAGAGCACCGTTAGATATAAAGTGTTTCTGTATGTTATAATCTGACTTTTTCTCTTCTGGGAATAACATTTCCTACCCTTTAAAAAAAAAAAAATATATATATATATATATGTGTGGTAAGAACTAGTTTTCACCGTTTAGACAAAGGACTATTTAGAACTATTCCAGCAGGTGGCACAAGAGCACCAGAAATCTGCAAACCCTTTCCTAGCATTCCCGTCCCGCTGCTGTGAATCACCCACGGAACTGACTAGGTACATTAAACAGATGAAAATGGAGATAACAGGCCACTTGATCTTCAAAGCCGTGTGATTCTAACACATGTCTTGTTACTGAATTTACCTTTCCCAATATGTTTCTTTTACAACTCAAAATATTTAACTGATTGCAAATCAAAGTTACCTTGAAGTCACACCCTAAGTCCCCCACCAGAGATTTCAGCAAAAACTAAGAATCAATTGAGTGAAAATGACATTTCAAAAGACATACTTGAGCTTTAAATATCAGCTATGCCTATAATCACCACTGCCCCAACCCCCTACTCCCTCAGAAGGAATGGAACACCATTTCCAAAGGGATCCAAATCTGTCTTGTTTGGCAAATCTAAGAAAGGTACAAGGACAGAGGGGTGAGCAGAAGAAATGAAATAAATGCTGATTTTCAGGATCCAGCCTCCAGTGAGTGGTTGCATGTTTTCAAGGTTAAAAATGCACATCTGACCTCTGTAAACATAAAATCAATATAAAAATGGAAAAGGCAAATCAAGAACCCCCCCCACAAAATACAGGTCAAGTAAAACAGATATGTATGGTTTTCCTTGCTTACTAAGGCATGATGATAATAAAACAGAATAATAAATATAAAAGGAGTCTACCTTAACTTATTCTTTAAATGTATGATCAACAAACAGCAAATCCAACAAATATATCCAATTACTACGTATCTATGGAATAAGTCTTCATGCAAGTGACAAAGCATTGGCTAGACTTTGGAAAATTGTAGGAAGTAGTCTCTCCTTCCCTCCTTCAGTAAATACAGTAATTAGAGCAATAATTTGCCAAAAAGCTGTGTATTCGACATGCTGCAAGCCTCTTTACATGTTTTTGCCCTTGAGCATCCCAGCAAGTCAATGAGTCAGCAATTATTTTTCCTATTTTATAGGGAATGAAGCTGACACTGAAAGGAGATTAGTAATTTATTCAGTTGCACACTAAGCAAGTGGCAGATGTGAAGAAAGCTGTCTGATACTAGTTCTCCTATTTTTTATGCAGAATCTGTACTAAAGCATAGCTTACATATTTTAAGTGTCTAAAGTCCCATGAATAAAACAGTTGCTGCTTACCACCAGAAAATCATTTTAGATATTTCAACTGGTAAAGGAACATAGGATTTTAATATCTATTGACATGGAGCTCTTTTGACAGATAAGGAAACTAAGGGTCAGTGAGTTTTAATGCCTTTCTGATTTCATGCCATTTAGAAAGACTCGAAGATTTATTGGTGACTCAGTGGTAAAGAATCCACCTGCCAATGTAGGAGACGTGGGTTCGATCCCTGGGTCAGGAAGATCCCATGGAGAAGGAAATGGCAACCCACTCCCGTATTCTTAGCTGGGAAATCCCTTAGACAGAGGACTCTGGCGGACTGCAGTCCATGGAGTCATGAAAGAATAAGACACGACTTACAACCGAACAACAACATGATGTATCAGCTCCATCAGTCAGCACAGGATTTCAAATCCCTTTTGGGAAGCCTCATTCTTAGATGCAATGGGCTTCCCAGAAGCATGGACTGAAATCTTTAGGAAGGACAGAGACAGAAATAAGCAGAAGAGAGACCTGGGAGAGACAAGAGCGTGCAAGGAGCAGACAGACCCCTGAAAACTGTGAGTCTTCGTCTCAGAAATGAGACGATACTGTGTCCACGACCAGAAGGAGGAGCACTAAAAAGCAACATTTCAAGAACAAGAAAGGAGGTCAAGAGATACCGGCCAAAATCTTCAGGAAAAACGAACAGCAGGACAACAGAAAATACCTGTGGAAGATGGTCAAGTCGCTCCACGTTTGTTTTTTCTGCTGGAAAGCTGGAGGATGCTAACAGGTGGAGGGCCGTGGCCTGGTCTTACTACAGATCTCCCAGTCCCATCTCATCAGAAACCGCAGAGAGTGGCGGCATTGTCCTCTTTTAACAGAGGAGGTCTCAATAAATAAATGCATGCAA
Organism: Raphicerus campestris; assembly: GCA_006410735.1. NCBI lineage: Eukaryota > Metazoa > Chordata > Mammalia > Artiodactyla > Bovidae > Raphicerus > Raphicerus campestris. The sequence goes on along the minus strand of SJYW01045797.1, from coordinate 301,694 downwards.
GGCTAAAGAACTCCTAGCAGAAGGAGTTTGGTTTTAAATGCAGATATGGTTCTAAACGGAGAAGGCAATGGCACTCCACTCCAGGACTCTTGCCTGGAAAATCCCATGGATGGAAGAGCCTGGTGGGCTGCAGTCCATGGGGTCATGAAGAGTCAGACACGACTGAGCGACTTCACTTTCACTTTTCACTTTCATGCATTGGAGAAGGAAATGGCACCCCACTCCAGTGTTCTTGCCTGGAGAATCCCAGGGACAGGGGAGCCTGGTGGGCTGCCATCTATGGGGTCGCATAGAGTTGGACACGACTGAAGCAACTTAGCAGCAGCAGCAGCATGATTCTAAAATGTCCCAGGCTTTTTCAACTACACACTGCCATAAGGCAAACATATTTAATACTCAGTCCAGTAGTTGCTCTAAAGAGACCCACGATGAGTAAAATGCCATGTGTGAACCATCAAAGCGAGATTCAGAGTAAGTCATACATTGAAATTTATTTTTTAAAAGCACAAATTGCCGAATGATGGCTATAAAAAAGGTAGCTTCTTACTTAGAAACAAACAAACAAAAAAGTGATGGGGGCGCATGGAAGGCAAGGAAGGGTGTGAACAGAACTGTGGTGGACTAACAGAATCAAAACCAAGCTGAGGGACATCCCCGGTGGTCCAGCGGTTACGCCCTCACCTTCCAGGGCGTGCGGGTTCCATCCCCGGGCAGGGAGTTACATGCCTGTCACATGCCTCAACCAAAACACAAAACAGAAGCCACATTGTAAAATTCATTAAAGGCTTTAAAAATAGTCCACATAAAAAAATGCAACCTTTAAAATAAAAATAAATAAATGGAACCGAGCTGACACCTTGTCCTCCCGTGTGTATGCCTCTGTACTTGGTACTGCCTGACTCCTTGTGGCCCTGTGCACTGCAGCCCACCAGGCTCCTCTGGTTGTGGGATTTCCCAGGCAAGAAGAGTGGAGTGGGTTGCCATTTCCTTCTCCAGGGGATCTTCCTGACCCAGAGGTGGAACCCATGTCTCCTGCTTTGAAGGCAGATTCTTTACCACTGAGCCACCAGGGAATCCCTTATTCTTCAGTATTTGTACACACAGCTTCGAGGAAGGAAAAAACAAACATTCCTGAAAATGGTTTACTCTTATGACGTGCATGCTTTAAACAAGCAAGCAAGACAGGCTGTGATCAAACCTACATCCCCTAAAAGATGTGGGACGTGGGAGACAGAGGGTGCTGGGTGGGCGTCCTGGGGCCAGGGGTTGACAGCTGGCTGCAGGGCTGGGCACTGATCCAGGTCTGGATCAAGGTCCATGACTCAGCATCCACAGACTTTTTTTAAAAAGGAACCAAGAGTGAAATCTAAATTATAGTGGGTTGGCCAAGAGGTTATGGAAAAACCCAAATGAACTTTTTGGCCAACCCAACACTAGCTTCTAGTGAACTAAACATTTGACAATAATAAATAAGCAGGAGAAGGGCGCCAGGCTGCAGGGAGTCTGCCTCACCAACTTGTCTCCCCTCTGGCAAACAGGATCCCCAGGTCTGACCAGGCTGCCCAGAAGGGAAGGAAAATAAAAGCAAAGTCTGATAACCCGCGCTACTACCTTCTCATTTCCCCTTGCTGAAAACTCCGAACAGAAACACTTGATTGACTTTCAAAATCATTAAAGGAACCTGGCCTAATGGGAAAAGCTCCCCTTTCAAACAGAAGAGGTTCTCGACACGCTCTTCTCATCAGAAGGCTGTTTGCACAGCGAAGAGCAGCCTTGGTGGCTTTTCTGCTCTTGTGGTTTCTCCTCCTCCAGGGTACTTCTGTTTTTCTGATTCTGAGTCTTTATAGGAAAGGAAGAGGTGTAGCCGTGCGGTTAAGCGCGCAAGCCTTTGCAAATGGTGCAGCGCGTTGCCATGGCAGCACGGGCAGCGGGCCCAGCCCGGGGTTAAACCACTGCTTCTCTAGTTGATGGTAAAGCCGGCTGATAAGACAATGAGCTCCTGCTGCAGCCCCGAGTTTCAGAGCTCTTTGTTTTTGTATCAATGAAAAGGTGTTTCAAGGAGAAGGTTGAGAATTAGGAGGGTGGTTTGTACCCCTTGGAAGCACTCCGTTTGGAAAGGCGTTTGTAGATCATATTTTAATGAGAAAAAAAAAAGTTAAATCCAAGCTCCTCGTCAATAAAATAAAAAGTCACCCTCTCTTGGGCCCACAGTGAAATTGGATTCATTAGTTACATAATGCAGCTTAGAGAAAACAGGTTCCGAAGAAAAAAGTAAGACAGATGTGCTTATTTGTAAACAGAATTCACACTCCTTTATCCTTAAGGTTATGAAATGACCGAAGAGCGCAGAGGTGAGGATATTTCACCAAATGCAGAGTTCTTTATCATCACCTCCGAATGTTACTCTCCCGCTACGACATACCACATCACACCCTTTGCAAGCAAATGTTCTGAGCTAAATATGTTCAGCAACTTCCTTAATATCACACTTGAAGTCTCCTGAAAGGTCACGCCTGAGAACCCAGAAATGCGTTTTGGTCCCTCAGCCACATTACCAACCAGCTTCAGCCCCAGTTAGTAACCATTTTCCATGCCGAGTGTTTCTACCAACTGCCCTGATGTTGTTGTTCAGCTGCTAAGTCGTGTCCAACTCTTTGAGACCCCGTGGACTACAGCACGCCAGGCTTCCCTGTCTTTCACTGTCGCCGAGCTTGCTCAAGCTCATGTTCATTGAGTCCATGATGCCAACCAACCAGCTCATCCTTTGCTGCCCTCTTCTCTTTCCACCTTCAATCTTTCCAACTGCCTTGGGTCTTTGCTGAAGATAGTTAATGATATATAAAATATTAAAATAGCATATGAACACCCATAAATTATCAATCCTGGAAAAGGTCATGAGATCATTTTTATTGAACGTTTTCAGGAAGATTCATATTGGGTCAGTTTCTTGGGCCTTTGTGTGTCAGGAAATTTTCCTCTCTCTTGAGTAAAAAGGAGCGTTTTCGGAATACCTACTCTCTTTGGAATATCTCTGTGGGGTGTTAGAACTCTTGCTTCATAAATGAGAAAACAAGGATACTGACAGTTTGAATAAATTGGATTAAATGAACACACAGAATGAGTAAGTTAACAGTGCAAAAACTCAGTCCCACCTCTACCAGACAGCAAGGAGCC
>SJYW01045797.1:251311-297014 GCA_006410735.1 Raphicerus campestris | reverse complement strand
CCTTCTGCTTCCTCATCTGCCCAGCCCTCTCTTCCTTCTCCTTATTTTTTAACTCTTGGCTTTCCTTGCTTGAGTCGTGTCCGGAGTACATTCGTATGTTCTGATAAGTAGAGGAGTGAAATGGCCATCTTTTTTTTTTTTTTTTGAGTCATTGGATGTTTGAATCTCTGGGAAAAAGAGCAGCCTGCCGCAGAGGCGAGTCAATGAGCTTATTATTGTGTTGGAAAAAGTGACTAGATTTCCTAGCTGCTTTCTGCTGACTCCAGGCATTAAGAAAAATACGGCTTTTCTCCGGGTTGGTTCTTGGGTTCTGGATATAATGGGTCCCCTCCTCCCCACTTTGGCCCACAGCGCGTTAAAATGATCGGAGGAACCAGCCTCCCAGAATGCCTTAATTTAGTTCACATTTGATTTTAGCTGCAGAATCCCTGCGGGGACCCACAAGATACTGATCTTATCAGTTGCCTGGGGGTTGGAGGGGAAACTAGGTGACTAGGGACAGGATGAGAGGCAGACTGACTTTTTACTGTAGGCCCTCTGTCTTTTGAATATTGCAGCTATATTGTGTGAATCTTGTACCTGTAAGAACAGTCTCAAAAAATAACATTTCAAAAGTCAGACATGACAACAGAACCACTTAGTACTGTGCTATGTCTGCCAAAAGCCTCAAACTATTACTTCTAGTCTCTTTCCCAGACAGCAGAACCACTCGTTAAATGTATTTTTTGTTGTTGTTGTTTTCAGAAGACTGTTTAATGTTTAAACCTGTAGGTAGTGTTTTGCTGAAACTTGACAAAACAAAAGGGAAGGAGCAAAATAATTCTCAGCTGTGATGAGGATGTATTTATTATTTTTTTCTAGGTTTGCTCATCTTCTTGTTTTGTCTTTTAAATTGTAGGAAGCTTATGTGCAGAAAATGGTTAAAGTGTGCAATGACTCTGACCGATGGAGTCTTATATCCCTGTCAAACAACAGTGGCAAAAATGTGGAACTGAAATTTGTGGATTCCCTCCGGAGGCAGTTTGAATTTAGTGTAGATTCTTTTCAAATCAAATTAGACTCTCTTCTGCTCTTTTATGAATGTTCAGAGAACCCGATGACTGAAACGTTTCACCCCACAATAATCGGGGAGAGCGTCTATGGCGATTTCCATGAAGCCTTTGATCACCTTTGTAACAAGATCATTGCCACGCGGAACCCGGAGGAAATCAGAGGGGGAGGCCTGTTAAAGTACTGCAACCTCTTAGTGAGGGGCTTTAGGCCCGCCTCTGATGAGATCAAGACCCTTCAGAGGTATATGTGTTCCAGGTTTTTCATTGACTTCTCAGACATTGGAGAGCAGCAGAGAAAACTGGAGTCCTATTTGCAGAACCACTTCGTGGGCTTGGAAGACCGCAAGTATGACTATCTCATGACCCTTCATGGAGTGGTGAATGAGAGTACCGTGTGTCTGATGGGACATGAAAGAAGACAGACTTTAAACCTGATCACAATGCTGGCTATCCGGGTGCTAGCTGACCAGAATGTCATCCCTAACGTGGCCAATGTCACTTGCTATTACCAGCCAGCCCCCTATGTAGCAGATGCCAACTTTAGCAATTACTACATTGCACAGGTCCAGCCAGTGTTCACATGCCAGCAACAGACATACTCCACTTGGCTACCCTGCAATTAAGAATCATTTAAAAATGTCCTATGGGGAAGCCATTTCAGACAAGATAGGAAAAAAAAAAAAAGAGAGAGAAAAGAAAAAGAAAAAGGCTGAGTGACCCAGCCCTTAGAGAGAAAAGAAAAAGAAAAAGGCTGAGTGACCCAGCCCTTATTAGGGATATGTTTTGTGCAATGATGACCTGCTCCTGGTTTTAAACTTGGCAAAGCTTTGTGGATATTTTCATAGGTATGGGGGCACGATCTCAAAATAACCCACCCACCACCACCAACTCTCCTACCTGATTCTCCTACCCAATTGGATTCTTTCCTGAAACAAAAGAGACCTGTCATTAAAAGCAACCAGGTTCTCCTAAAATAACAAGAGACAGAGGAAAAAAAAGCTAGATGACAATATGGGTTTGCAGTACCTGCTCCCATAGCTTTGCCGTAGGAAAAAAAGACAAGTGGATAGTTTCTTATAAGATGGAATTCATGAAAGGGAATATACAGAGATTAAAAAAAGGTCTCCCTCCAACTTAATTATCAATTCAGGAGTTCAGATAGTACCAATGGTACAGGAAGAAGGGGTACACCAACACTGGGATTGCTGAGGCTTGTAGTGAATACTATCTGTGGAACTCTCCCATTGCGCTAATAGAAATGGCTTGCTCCAAATGAACAGTAGTAGGTTGGTGCAGTTCTCATAACTAACAGCAGAACTTATGATGACACAATCCATTATTTCCAGCTGCGTGCATAGCTCACATTTTTTAAAATGTGAAAATGGAAGCAAAAACAGCTGTAGCAAAGAAAGTATGCTCAAGGACCAAAGATTTACCAGATAAAAATACCCAAGTAGAAGAGAGTAGAATATATAAAGAGTTACTATATTTGTTACACACCAATATACATCAAAGTGCCTGTTGCCTTCTGAAAATTTGAAGTGGAAAAATTTTATGGTTTAATGACTTATTTTATCAGGGACTCAAGAAGAAAATAAAACAACACATAAGCTTGTGAATGGTGGAGGAGATGCCCTATTTTTTTCTTGACAAATACTTGTATAAAGTTAACATTGTTGGTGTGATGTTATCCTAGGTACATGTGTATGTGTGTGTATATTATGTGTATATATATACATACTTGTGATATGTGTATATACACACAGTTCATTGACTATGGTCTAGAATAATGTAGCAAATAGGAAGTGTTTAAATACTGTGTGCTTTTATGTTTTCAACAGGATGACCTGAGACGTGGGCATATTGCAGTGATGAATTAAATCCCACATCTAAAAAACTTAAAGTGAATGAAGGAGGAAAACAATTAATATATTTGATAGATTGAGCAGAGATTATACCTTTTTAGTGAGTTTTTTTTTTTAAATGTTTTTCTTTTTATTTTGTGAGCCATAGAATTCCACAAATGGGAGAATATTTGTTTGGCAGAGCACTCTTTTTTTTTAATACTGAACTGCCATTTTGACAGTTTGAACCCTTTTAGTTTTTGTAATACTTGCATACCTCCATGGTGTATAATCCAGTGGATCATGGTTCAGTGATAGTCTGTTTAAATCCCTGACTGCTCAAAAGAATTTCTGGTGATCTGAACACTACTTATTAATATTTAAATGAATTTTTAAATGAGTGCATTATGCGTTCCAGGACCACTAGAGTTTAGTAAATGTGAAATGACCCTTTTTAAAGAGTATTTGCACAATTGCTTAAAATTTATATGAGATATATATTATATATAAAATTTTATAAATTCATGCCAACATGAAACATCTTTGATCTGGTTGTCACACTGCATTTAAATATTTAGTACTGTACTTCAAATTCACTCACTTTGCATCGAATCAGATCCAACTTTATTTTCTGTCTCAAGAGACCAGTTACACCTTTGTGAAATGAACTGGCATTACTGTTTCAGTTCAATGCCAGCTAATCTTGAACCCATCCCTTCTCCCAGCCTTTAATTTCTTTGGACACTGGTCTCTGAAAATGCATTTGTTGAAAACAAAACTAATATCTGAAAACCTTCCCTCTTGTCTTGTGAGGCAGCCACATCATCCCTTACCAACTCTAGTGGATGACTGCTTACTATGTGCAGCCCTCTGAAGAATCAACTGATTGTTGTCATCCATTAGAGCGGGATTGGGGAAGAAAATAGCATCATCCTATTGGCAGTGTTATCTGGGCATTCCTCAGATGCTCATTGTTAGTTTCATCCATCCAACTACCTTTCTTGCGCATCTTTCTTTGAAGCCTTAACCGGAATTTGATGGGTTTGCTCTAGCAGCCTCCCTGTGAACTCTGTCCCAGCTGTAACAGCTACTGCACTGCCACTCGCTGTTTTGTAGGGAACTTTTTCTTCTCCCATGTTGGCTCCGACTCGCTCACTCCAGCCCTGTGTTTTGAGAAATTAACAGCGAATTCCCAGGAAATGTTCCATTTGCAGATTAAGCCTGATACTTAATCGTCAGAAACCCCGAGCTCCATCCTCCTTACCTGTTTGGACATTCCCTAAGATTAAAGCTAAGGGACCACTCAGGAATGGAGGAGGAGCGTCTGGGCATCTGCCTTGTTCCTTCTCATCCTAACTCTTGATGGATGAGTCGTCCACTATTTCACAAAGAATCTGGAGGTCTCCGGCTCTGCCACAGCAACGATCTGCTGTTATTTTATGGCACAGATTCTTGTATGGAGGGGCCTTCTTTGAAAAATACACGTTTCATTTGTTTTCTCAGATATTTATGTTCTTTTCTTGCTTGCTCCGGGGCTGGTAGCATAGTTGGAAATGCCAGCACCTGGCATTCAGTTAGAACAAGCTGTACTCAAGACAACCTTCGGCATTTACTTTGATTGATATAATTTATTTCCCTTTTGTATGTACTATAGTCTTGTGCATATGTAGTTGAACAAACAGTGGAATATATGTCTATCTTTGTGGATGTGTGGCCTAAACATTTGAATGTCTGATGAGAGAGAGCCACGTGTCATAGGTCAGAAGAAAGGACAGCTCTCAACTCCTGATTAGTGTCTGTGATTTGCTTACCTTTGTGTTTATCTGGTTGAGTGCGCTGTTACTTTAAAGCAGGAAGGATTTTTTTTTCCTCTGCTGGAGGCTCTTCTCACCTGTCCAGCCTGGCATGTCAGGGAACACTTCACTCATGACAGTGCCCTTTTAACAAGTTGACTTTATTTGCAGTAAAGTCTCGTTGCCTCAAGATGTCCTACATCAAGATGGACTTTTCCTTTCCAGAAACAGGATCAAATATTTGCTCACTCTTGGTATTGGGTGGACTGTTTTAATGAGGCTCCAGCATTGCAAGGATGGAAGGTCTGTAAGCCAAGCCAAGGAGGAAACGCCAAGAAGAGTGAACATACTGTTCGTTTTTGCCACCCCTTTCTGTTTGCTTATTGTAGGTTGCCATACTGCGTGTAAAGTTGTTTTCAGTGCAATGCTTGTCAAATAAATATTGTGAACTATTTTGTAAATGAAATGTATTATGTTAAAAGCTGTCAGCAGTTCAGAAATAAGCTTTTTTGTTGTTTGAAGACAACATGTGTTAGATGACGCCAAAAAGCCAAAAAAAGTAATTTCATATATAGTACCTGTTTGAATATAATCTTTCTTTATGATCTCTCATAGCATAGCCTTTTTAGTGCTAAGAAAGAATCTCTATGTAATATTTTGTCATAATAATGGCTTGCTAACAAAGTACATGGTCAAAGTACAGAGTTGAAAGATGGCAAGTAACTTGGTGAGAATGGCTGCAAATCCTTGCAGAATGGAGGAGTCTCTGCCCGCTGGCTGTCTCTCCCTTCGACCTCTCTACAACCATCACCTGCTCCGAGACGTCCTGTTTGCAGCAAGCTGCTTCTGGGGTCACTCTTCTGGAATACTTTCACTTTAGACTGTGTCACAGGCAGAAAAGGAGTTGATGGAGAATGGACTCTTTAAAAACTAACATGTTTGAATCAACGCTAGAGGGAACAGATTGTGAATTTTGTTTACAGCATCCAATATTTGGATTTCTTTTTTGTAAATAAAAAGAAGTTATTTTTTTCTATTGATTTGTGTGTTGTCTTCCGTGTCTGTGCTGGCTAAAGACCGTATCCTCTGTGTCCAGCTGTGTCCATGAGAAAAGATGGGGCAGTGTTTGGAGAAGACCCACCTTTATCAACTTCTAATTGGAGTACAAGTCACTAAAATGCCCAGCTTACAGCCAGCTCAACTCTTGACTGGCTCAGTCAGCTCCATTAGAATCTAGATAATGAGTACTGACATTTTGAATCTGGTTATGAGCTTAGCCCTGTTAAGTGCCCCAGGCCGAGCTGTCTTCCAGGATCAGTAGAGGCTCATGATTCTGGACTGTATGGCTGCTGTAGCCCTGAGCGGGCTTTGGTTCTTGGGAGTAGCCCAAGTGCTGTGATGAGGTCATCACCGGTTTTATGTGTATCATCTAAGGTTCTATAGTGTTACTCAGAGTGTTCACCTTGGGAGGAAGGGAGGACCTTTTGAAAGTCATTAATTGGAAGGAAGAGTGATCACAGGATCTAATTTGTGCTTTGTTTGTGTTCGTGTACCTAAGACATTGCTCTTTGACAAGCATTTCATGTAATCTCACCTGTTCAGATTGCCAGGGAGCAGCCATTCATTATTTTTCCTTTGTGTTCTTTGGAGACTTTCTCACTACTAGTAGTATAAGAGTTTGGTAAGCCTCAGCTATTTTAGGACATCCTTGTGGTTTATAAAACCATTGAAAGTTCTGATGTTGGACAGAATGCATGCTTGACACTGTATCTAAGGAAGAGCCATTCCTGGTATTGAAAGGCAGTTTCCCTCACAGACACATTATAAAAATACTAGGTGGCTATTTGGTTTGGTAGTGGTGTTTGTGTGTCATTCTCTTCTTCCTTTGTTGTAACCTCTTCATTTTTTTTACAACCATCCCTTGCATGTCTGTGGTCATCACAAGACTCCTTTTTAAGCTAGGGTTGAATAAGGACAGTATACATTAAGCTCCTGCTTAAAGGGTAGCCTTAGGTATACCCTACTATTTCTAGCTGAACTACCAGACTGCACCTAGCTAAGCCTGGAGAGAAGTAACCCACTCTTCATTTCCTTGGGAATAATCTTAATTTCCACGCAATAGTTTCTTTGAGAAGAAAAAAGACAAAAAAAAAAAAAAGACAAAAAATACCCAGAAAGCAAAACCAAGGAAATCAAAATCATAGTTTTAGAATATTAAGTAGAATATAACTGGTAAATGATTAAATACCTCAGAAATTAAGCCGTAATTTCCTTCTTAGAACTAAGTTTAAAATAAAAATATGAATGTCCTGCAGTCTAATAGCAAATACAGTCAAGTGGGAGGCGGGGAGGGCAAATGATTTATAATGACAATGGCTTTCACCCAGAAACACCCAGGTCTTGATTTCTAGTGCTGTGCTCCCAAAGAAGGAACCAGGTCTCCTTTGACAAATGGCTGGATCAAGTTCTGGGACAGAGAATGCTTCAGAGGAACCTGGAACATCTTGTTTCAGAAAGATAAGTTGTGCTAAAAAAGGAAAAACAGCAACAACAAAAAATAGGGATGAAGGGTATGTCAAAAGGACACAGGGGCCATCTGAGAGAACTCCAATGGCCATAACAAACAATTTGAGCAAAAAAAGAAAAAAATAGTAGTATTGGATTCTAACCTAAAATATAAAATATCTGTGAGTCCACATGGATACAAATAGATGGTTACATAAATAAATGGAAGCAAAAAAATAAATTTCCCATGCAGAATTCCAAATAATCCGTGTAGATACTGCTTACTCCAGGAGGTAGAGCTTTAACTCCCAGCCTCTGAAGCATGAGCTGGGTGTGATGACTTCTTTCTCAAGTGCGCTGTAAGGAAAAAAGTGAATAAAGAATACTTATACCACTGGAGAGACCAGACAGGCCTTCTAAGCCAGGTGATCATGGTCCCCATTATCAGTGATAAATCATGACGATAACAAACACCTTTGGTTAGGAGATGTTGAAAATGGTACTTTACCGCCACAATCTTCCTTCCTCTCTCCAAAGCTGTAATGTCTAATTGTGAGAAGAGAAAAAGACAAATTTGAATTGAGGGGTATACTATAAAGTATCAGACTGCTGCTGCTAAGTTGCTTCAGTTGTGTCCGACTCTTAGCAACCCCATGGACTGCAGCCTACCAGGCTCCTCCGTCCATGGGATTTTCCAGGCAAGAGTACTGGAATGGGGTGCCATTGCCTAGTATTCCTTAAATCTTCAAAACAGAAAAATCTGAAAACTGCTACAGGGAAGAGGAGCCTAAGGAGACATGACAACTGATTGTCCTCTGGTATCTTGGATGGGATCTGGGAAAGAAAATTAGGTGAAGTAAAATCTCAGGGAATATAATATTTCCATCTCAGTTCATTAGTTAATGATAAATGTCCCGTGCTAATGTAGGACATTACCGGTGGGGAAAGTGGAGTTAGGGTATATGGAAATTTTCTGTACTCTCTTCACAATTTTTCTTTAAACATAAAACTATTCTCAAATAAAGTGTTTACTGAAAAATGAAGACTGATTCTTCTTTGCTATTTCTAGGGAAGTGAATCTATTTGTACAAACAGTAGTGCGTAGTGAGTTTAATTTTTTAATGTCTACCATACTTAAGTGTTAGGAGAGTATATGAAGGAATGGAAATAAAATGTGTTTTATTCACACACATCATGAAATTTTTATCTACAAGTTTTGGAGAAAAGGAAGTGGATTGAAGAGAGTTATAGGCAAGCCTTTTTCTGTAGAACAGCAGGAAGAGTTCATATTACCTTAGAGCATTAAGGCAAGGGAACACTAACTGTAACTACAAACCATTATGTAGATATTTTTAAATACGGAGGCTAAAATGAGCAGAGGATGAAAATTTTATCACCCTAATATACAGAAAACCCAGGGAAGTTGTTTAGGAACTCTTTGCAAGGGAGTAAATGATTTTTTCTAAATGCTAGGGGATGCTAATAGTTGGTAGAGTGCTGAAATGAATTATTATTTAATATAAATAACCACTTTCACCATTTACCTGCTTACCTAAGCTCTTTCAGCAGATCAGGTTTTCTTAAAGTGAAGGGACAGCTGTTCTTATATTTACTTTCTTAGCTCAATCACTGGCATTAAAAATCGTTGAAAAATGCTGTTTTCAAAAATAGATGCCCTTAGTAATTTTTAAAAGCAGCCATTCCAGCGTTGCAGTTTATGAAGTTAGGACGAGGCCCGTGCTTTCTGCCGAGGGACATGGAGTGCCCCAACGGCAGGAATTTATGAATGTGGGGCTAAGTTATTTCTAACCTCCATAATGGAAAGTTCCCTTCAGAATCCCCTTCAGAAACTATTGATTTTCCAGCACAGTGTGTACTTATCAGTAATGCCAAGATTTTGTGGCATCATCTGGCCATGTCATTAGAAAACGGCTGAAACCCTATTCTTTCTATTTTTCTTCTTCCAGCAAAATTCAACATAAGGAGCTACACTAGGCACTATGGATATCGCCATCCTATGCATTAATTCTGAATTGCATAAGGTCTGGAGTATCTTCCTATAGATCTCTTCAAATAAGGTAAAGATGATCATGCTTCATATGTTCTTGATTTTAATAGGGAATGTAAAGAAGTATTAAAATATCTGCGTTTTAGAGTCCGATTGTTAGAGAAGAGAAACAAATTCAATCAAGTTCAAGGCCTAACATCTGAATTAGAGTTGCCAGATTTTGTAAATAAAAATACATGATGCCCAGTTAAATTTGAAATTCAGAGATGCCATGATTATTTTAAAAGAGTAAATTTGTCCCATACAATATTTTGGACATACTTATACTAAAAATTATCTATATTTATCTGAGATGCAAATTGAATTGGGAGCCCTGTATTTTAACAGGCAAGCCTAAAACCTACGTTGGACTACAAAATTAGGCTGAAAATGTTTCCTAGTATACAGCTAGAGTCCAGACCACTTTATAACTTGTTAATGTCTAACTTCAGGTACCATGAAACACTGTATTCACAGAGAGCAGCCCTGTGGCAGCAAACCCTTTGAAACATGGTTCATTCATTAAATATTTGCTGAATGCTTTTTACGTGTTTAGCCTTGTGTTAGACTCTGAGACCCAAAAGAAGGGGAAGGCCTGGTCCATTGACCTTTAGAAGCTAGGTTCCACTTACAAGCAGAACTTAGTTGCTGAAATTTAATTTTTCAGCTACCCTGGGGTTAATTACTCATGAGGCTTAGCTCTGCATGGGGTACTATAAAGAGCCCTGTGGACTAATGGTTCGGAATCTGGGTGAAGGTAATAGCCCTTGAAATGTGCCTTCCTGGGCGCTTTCACGGGCAGATCTCCCCACAGGTAGCCCCCTGTGTGGACAGGCACTGGCCATTTTCTCGTTTGGCAGGAAAGATAAAGATAGATATTTTGCAGTTTCTGCTGAGGGAAGCAAAAATTCCCCCTGAGCTGCTGGACGTTTGCGTTCTCTTTTTCAAAACCACTGCAAAAATCTTTAGGGCTTAACTAGAATGCACCTTGAAATTTTATTGCCCTATAATTCTGTTTGCTGCAGCACATTAAAATTCCCTTGAATGTTTCTTATGTAACCACTTCTGGTTAACTGTCATCTTGAAGTTATTACAACTTAGTCTTTGCTGCTTTTTTTTTTTTTTTCCTTTTTCCCAGAGCTGTGAAAGTTCTTTTCTCAGAGGCTTCAAATGCACCAGGCACCCCAGCCCTTACCCATTCTCAGTTTGTGTAGAACTGGGTGTGTTGTCAGTCTGGGTATTTGTTTTGTCAGGGTAGAGATCTTATTTAAGGAGCATTTTTTAAACTGTCATCGGTTGCTTATGTTCTCCTCCAGCCTGCACTGAGTAGGACAAATCCACAACTTTCACCATCGTCCAAACATTTAATAAATACTTTCTTATGCCCTTGGCTTGATACTCTGTGAAGAATTACAAAGGATTATATGAAGCTGGCTCCTTCTCACTTGTGGTCTTAATTGAAAAGTGAAACAGGGATATGCACAAACAAATAAAACACAGAACTGCAGTGAAATTAACAAATTTTTCAGAATAATGAGTGGCCAAGCTCATTCCCTCTTTAGAGCATCTGCTGGTTGTTCCAGCTCCACAGAAAGTTCTTTCTCCAGATTTTTGCATCTCTTGTGCCCTCACTTTATTATTATTATTATCATTATTACCATCATCAGTTATTATTATTGAAATATTACTTTCTCAGAGAGATTCTCCTATTTAGCGTTTCCCTCCAGCATTTTTACCAAGTTACTCTAAGCCTTTATCCTACATTTGGATGCGTATTACCAGTATATCTGTCCCTACCTGAAATTATATTATAAATGGATTTATTTCTTACTTTATGACTTATTTATCACCACAGAATTAAGTTCCATAAAGGCACTAACTTTATCTAATTTGCCACCATGTTCTTAAGGTCCAGAAGAACAGCTGCTATGTAGGAAGAGCTCGCTGTATTTTGGTGTGTGAATGAATGAATGACTCCCATTTGGCTCAGGATGAGAGGTGTGGCAGAATATCTATTTGGGAGGGTGTTAGAGCATCTGCCTACACTGCGGGAGACCCGGGTTTGAGCCTGGGTCGGGAAGATCCTCTGGAGAAGGAAATGGCAACCCACTCCAGTACTGTTGCCTGGAAAATCACATGGATGGAGAAGCCGGGTAGGCTACAGTCTATGGGGTCACAGAGAGTCGGACACAACTGAGTGATTTCACTTCACTTCACTTAAAGAAGAGATAAGAAGAGTGAAGAGTAACAGGGAATCCTATTAAAATAAGAATGGGATCTCAGAGAATGTGTCTGCTCATGGAAAGGGCCCAGAAGAGACGCAGGTGGAGAAATTCCAGTCTTGAGGCAAGAATGGAACCCCAGACAATAGAAGAGGGATGGACTCTTCTCTCTTAGAAGAAGAGAAGGGGTGTTTGGGGCAGGAGTCTTCATGTCTCTTCTTGGTTCCTGAGCTCCAGCAGTTGAGAACAGTGGGCCAGTTTATACAGGTAGCCTTTGTGTGGCCTGGTGCTCAGAACAAGAGTGATGGATCGCTCATCTTCCAGTGCCCACAGGTCTGTTCCAAACCAGAGCTCACCTGGCAGCCTGGTAAACTGAGGACTTCAGTTGCCCTGCGCAGTGACCAGAATCTCTTTTTCATCACCTGCTCCATCACTTAGAACCAAGCAATGCCTGAGAGAAGTTTTCTGGCAGAGTACAGAGACTCAGGCATGTCTCCCATTTTAAGTTAAGGGTAGGGGCTGTTAGGGAGGAATTTACTTTGCTATTTGAAGGCAGATATGTAAAGGACGGTTTGTTCATCAGCCCTTGCAGCTGATGAGACGGTTGGCGTTTCCACTGGCATCCTCATCTGGTCAAACCTCACGGAACAAACAGTCCTGTCCTGGGGCATTATACCTGCCATGACTGTTTGTCGTTGATGTTTCAGGAGTGTCCCAGTTGCAGAATGCTGTAGTGCCTGTTCTGGAATTGCCTGTGTGTGTGTGGTCAGTTGCTCAGTCATGCCTGAATCTTTGTGACTCTATGGAGTGTAGCCCTCCAGGCTCCTCTGTCCATGGGATTCCCCAGGCAAAAATACTGGAGTGGGTTGCCATTTCTTCCTCCAGGGGATCATCCTGACCCAAGGATCAAACTTGTGTCTCTTGTGTCTTCTGCGTTGCAGGCGGGTTCTTTACTGCTGAGACACCTGGGATTCCCATGCTGTGGTATTGGCTTCTGGTCACAATAAAGGGCTGTTCTATAAGTGCCAAAGAAATTGAATCCCAGACTTCAAGAAATCATTTAAAAATTAGTTTCAGACTTTCATTATTGTCACTTGTATTCATGCAAACTGACTTGAACTTTCTGGATATTGTCCTAAGTCCCAAACCACTTAAGCCATGGCGATTCTCATCAGAAGGGATGTCAGAAGGGATATTGGCTGAGATAAGCGAAACAAGCATGATACGTTTCATAAATAGTACTGAGCGTTTCGGGCTTCTCCAGTGGCTCAGCAGTAAAGAATCTGCCTGCAGTGCAGGAGATGCAGGTTTGATCCCTGAGACAGGAAGAGCCCCTGGAGGAGGGCATGGCAACCCATATTAATACTCTTGCCTGGAGAATCTTATGGGCAGAGAAGCCTGGCAGACTACAGTCCATAGGGTTGCAAAGAGTCCAGCTCAACTGAAGTGACTGAGCACGTGCGCACACACTGAGCATTTCATGTACAGTTCCATTGTAAAGTAGGTATGTGTGGGTCTTCTGAATCAACTCAAGGTTTTGAGAGTCAGCAGGGGAAATAAAAGATGAGTATGTAAAGAGAGAATTTTTCCTCATTTCCATGAGAGGACAGTAGTTGACAGTATGTGCTTACCAGAATTCTGACTCTGCAGGAAGTCTTTCTCCCCTGGGCCTGTAGCACGTGGTCTTTCCAAGCCACCTGGAGGGAGGACCTGANGTGGAAAATAATGAGTCATTCTGCACGACATCGTGCTTCCTTCCCACACTGCAACTTCTCCAGACCCTGTGCAAATCTGTCCTTTCCGTTACCATCAACTCTCAGCCCAGATTCTCCTTTCTGCCATCTCGCCTGGTGCTAACTAGTCCCCAGACTTGTCTCATCTCCAGCCTGCTCTCCCCACCGCACCAGGATAGTTTCTGAAGAGGGAAAGAGGCTAGGTCATTCTCTGTGTGAACATTCCAAATGGCTTCTTCTCATTGCACTTGGGGTGAGTCCACATTCTTTCCACCCCAAAGAGGTGCCAGGAACCTACCCCTTCTGTTGCTCTTGCCCTCTTCAGCACATCTGCGTACTCCGTCTGTACCTGCCACACTGCAAGCTTCTCACCTCCTTTCTGGGCCGTGAACCCACCCATGGTTTGCTTTTTCCAAAGATCTTTGCACCTGCCAGTTGCTCTTCACATGAATCTTTATATTCTTGGCAGCTGACAAGGAGTTTGATGACACTTCCTCAAAGAAGCCTTCCTTGATCACTCTGTCTGAAGGTCCATTCACACCTGCCTGATGGGGGTCATATCACACTGCTTCACTTCCCAGCACTCATCAACATCCACATGTTCTTGATTATATATTTGGTTTTGAAATACAAGTGGTGACAAGGAGAGGGGGTTTGAGAACTCACAAATTTTCTGTTATCTTCCTTGCTAAGGTGTAGGCTTCAAGAAAGTTGTATTTACCACTATTTACCACTATTTTTATTCCTGGTGTATTTAGCTCTATGTCAGCACTTGGAATAGTTCCTGGCACATAGTAGGGGCTCTAAAAACAATTAAATCAGTGAGTAAATTGTCTTATTTAAGAACTGCTGCCATGATTCCCATTGTACAGATAATGAAGCTGAGAATTTAAGAGGTAATTTTCCTCATGTTTTGTAGTTGGAACGCTCAGGATCAAGTCTAGGCAAGATGTCAAAGGTTAATTTCTTCAGCACTTTAAAAGTAGAAAGTGAAGGTGGNACAGATAATGAAGCTGAGAATTTAAGAGGTAATTTTCCTCATGTTTTGTAGTTGGAACGCTCAGGATCAAGTCTAGGCAAGATGTCAAAGGTTAATTTCTTCAGCACTTTAAAAGTAGAAAGTGAAGGTGGAGTCGCTCAGTCGTGTCCGACTCTTTGTGACCCCGTGGACTGTAGCCTACCAGGCTTCTCCGTCCATGGGATTCTCCAGGCAAGAATACTGGAGTGGGTTACCATTTCCTTCTCCAGGGGATCTTCCCGATCCAGGGATCGAACCCGGGTCTCCTGCATTGGAGGTAGATGCTTTAACCTCTGAGCTGCCAGGGAAGCCCTTAAAAGTAGAACTTGCCTGAATCCAACATTTTTAGCATCATCTCTTGTTAAACTAATAATAAGCATGTTTATCTATCTGCAATATTCAAGGAGTTCTTCAAAATCAACAGGGAAAAAGGTGGCAATGGCAATGTATATGGGCAAATATAAATGGCCTTCAAAGATGAAGTTTAACTGCTAGTTACTAGTAAAGATGAAATTTACTAGTGAACAAGAAAAGTAAATATTAAAAGAAAGGAATATAGGGGCGGGGGAAAATTGCCCCTATAAATTTGGCAGAAGTGTAAAAGAATGAAATACAAGTGGTAACAAGGAGAGGGGGTTTGAGAACTCACAAATTTTGAAGCATCTATTGATAATGTCTAGTATTATCTCTTTAAATTACTTCTGTCAACTTCCCGACCCTTTTCTTGTCCTCATCTACCTCCTTCATATCATCACTTCCTCTCACAGCCAAAATTCTGAACCCATGTCTTCCACTTTCTTTATGCTTTCTTCGTGAGTATAGATCTTGATCCCACCTGAAGAATCAATAAGCAAATTGAGAAAATAAAACCATGGACCACCAAAAAGCAGAGAGACAGGGTTTATTAGGGCAAAGGTAAAGTCTCGGTTTAGTAACCCAAAAGGGGTTTAGAAACCAAAGTCTGAGAAGTCGGAGTACAATATTTGGCCTGAATTATCTGATTGGCAGCCCACATTCATCAAGGCAACCAAACAATAGATATATTTTTTCCTTTACTTTCCTTTAAGTTATTGTCAACTTATTCCTGGAGTAGCAAACTGTAAGAATGCTCCTCCTGATTCATTTACTATGCCTCTGGGATGACTATGAAAAGATAATCTGGTGTCTACACTTCCTGGAATGAGACGAGAACCTCATATGTTTTCCATGATCAAAGTGTTTAGAAAAGGTCAAGTTACTTCCCTTGCTTCAAACTTCAAAAGCAAAAAATATATATATATATATAGATACTTTGGTAAATTATTCAATAGCTTTCACTTTATATAATATCAAAACCAAATTAGGTATGGGGAAAATCCAGTATTTCCATTCTATCACTCAGCTCAAGTCAGAATTGGTGCTACACTTTTGCTAACCACCGTTTCAAGACAATGGTAATACATCACTTTTGCACTATTAACATGGCATCAATATCCATAGTTAAGACCAATTAATCAAAGATGTCTTTTTGCTTTTCATGAGAGATCATCTTAGATGCTGCTAAAGACACGGAGGTGGCTCAGGGTCCAATGGCTCACTCATGCAGCTAACCAGGTGGACGTAGACTAATGCATATCTCACGTAAACCACCTCTCAGCACTGCCTCCTCAGTCTTGCTGTGAGTTGCCCATCGCCAGGCAGCCGTGTGCAAGTGTCCCTGCTTTTTAAGCTGACCACTAGGAAGGCTGAAAAAATAAACCTAGAATCAGATAGACTCAGTCTGAAATCACAACCCCAGATTTCCCTGGTGGTCCAGTGGGAAGGCTCCATGCTTTCAATGCAGGGGGCACAGGTCCAATACCTGGTCAGCGAAATAAGAGTCCCACGTGCCACATGGCATGGCTAAGAAAAATAATAAAAATTTGAAAAAGAAATCGCAACGCTTAACCTCCCAACTCCCACTCTTTATGAGGGGGTGACCTTAGAAAACTACTGTGAAAGATCACCAAAAACAGTGGAGGATCTGTTTGTGTGTGGGGTGTGTGTGTGTGTGTGTGTGTTTAAAATTCCTCTCCAAGTAAATAGTTTATTTTCAGTTTAAATCATAAACCGAAACAAACTGATACTGTTGGCTTGCTCCTCCGTACATCTATCACCTTGACTGATTAAATATCTAATAATAATCTATACAACTCAGTGGCAACCCCAAAATTTCCATAATCAAAAGTTTGCTGAAGAAACCTGGTTGGAATGGGGGCCTAAATGTAGCCTGGCAAGAATAGAACTTTCATTTAAATAATGTACTATATATAGATTTTAAAGGAATAATTTATCATTTGTAAAAGATTGAGAACACAAATAATTGTCTGTTGTGAGTTATACTATCACTTTAAGGAGACAGCTTATGAAGAGTTTGGAGGATTTAGGGACTTCCTCGGCGTCCAGTGGTTAAGACTCCATGCTCCCACTGAAGGTGGCTTGGGTCCAGTCCCTAGCCCAGGAAGCAAGATCCCGAATGCCACAAGGTAGAACCAAAAAAAAAAAAAAAAAGAATTTGAAAGATGTAAAACCTTATCCCTAAGCTGCACTGCCACGTGGAGATCACACACTCCACAAGGAAACCCATGGAATATGGATTTCCCAACTCACAGTACAGGGAGAACACTCACAAAATATTGATTAATGAATACATGAATAGTAAATAGGGTTCACTAGTCTGGTGAAATGAAATACTCATAAAGTGTGTAGGTGATGGGTATGGGTAACTGGTTTTCATTTCCTTATGTATTGATTTCTGCATTTCTCAAGTTGTCTAGAATAATCAGGGTTCATCTGCAGAAAAAAAAAAGGGATGTGCAGTTTTATACACAACATGTGACTGAAAGAGAGGAACAGCAGGAAAGAAAGAAAAAATATTAGCAAGGAGTTTAAGAGTTTTTTTTCTTTTGTCTATATCTTGAAATTTTCTATCACATAGAAATTTTACTATGAATAACTCACTTAAGGAACAACAGCAAAAAAAGGACACTACAAATCTTTTCTATGACTTCAGTACTTTCCAAGGACAGAGGTGGGCTGGACCATTCAGCTCTCTGGTAAATGAACAGAGACCTGCGGAAAACCTACTGGAGATTACCAGCAGCAGTGAGAAACAGCCAGAGAAACAGACCTCCAGGTCAGAAGAGGTCCTACCCAAGGGTGAAAGGCGCAGAAGACCAGGGGAAGTCCAGGAAGGCTGCCTGGAGAAGGTGACCTTTGAACTAAATTTTGAAGAGTGATTATACTTTGCCCAATTTAAAAACATTATGGAGGGAAGAAAGCACAGCGGGGGGAGTTGCAACAGCTTGCAGGCAGGAAAACACTGTGTTTTAGGAAAATGGAAGTGACAAGAGTATACAGGACACATCACAAGGTGGCTATAGAAGCAGCTGGAGAAATCTAGAGGGATTCCCCGAGAACCGTGAGTGCGGTGCTAACTGCCTTCATTTTTCCTAAACGCACAGAGAACAGAGCAGGGTGCTTGTGTGTTAGTCGCTCAGGCATGTCCCAGACTTTGTGAGCCCGTGGACTGTAGCCTGCCAGGCTCCTCTGTCCGTGGGGTTCTCCAGGCAAGGATACTCAAGTGGGTTGCCAGCTCCTTCTCCAGGGGATCTTCCTGACTCAGGGATCGATCCCTGGTCGCCCACATCACAGGCAGATCCTTTACCATCTGAGCCGCCAGGGAAGCCCATTAGACGCNGTTCTCCAGGCAAGGATACTCAAGTGGGTTGCCAGCTCCTTCTCCAGGGGATCTTCCTGACTCAGGGATCGATCCCTGGTCGCCCACATTACAGGCAGATCCTTTACCATCTGAGCCGCCAGGGACACCCATTAGACGTTTTATTCTTTTACTTCGCTTGCCATGGTGTCTTGTGAACATGTTAAACTTCTGTTGATTGTTCTATTTATCTTTTGCTCCACCAGTTAGTGAGAAGTTGGCACAAACAAATGAGAATTAACATATAATAATGCTAGACTGTGCAACAGTCCAATCAGTGTTTCTAAAGTTTCCATTGGCTACCTGAGAAATAACAAAACCTCACAGTCTCAAAGGAAGCTTGCTAAAAGAACTCTCAATCACAAAGTGGGTGTTACAGATAAAGGTATCAGCACAAAACAGATCTGATGATGGCTAGTACTGCCCGACCTAAAATTTGACAAAAGCGAAAAATTATATCACGTAAATTACATTTTATGTGACTTTGAAATGTGAAAGAAAGAAAGAAAGAAATCAACAGTGTCTAAAACTGCACACAGGAAATGTTGTTTCTGGCTACATAGAAAAATTAAGGCCTTTGGGAGGAATTTAGATCTGTACTGCTCGACAGGAAAAATTACACTTGGAAAAATAATAGGGCCTCCCTGGTGGCTCAGATGGCAAAGAATCCTCCTGCAATGCAGAAGACTTTGGTTCTATCCCTGGGTTGGGAAGATCCCCTGGAGGAGGGCATGGCAGCCTATTCCAGTATTCTTGCCTGGAGAATACCATGGACAGGGGAGCCTGGTGGGCTACAGTCTGTGGGGTCGCAAAGAGTCAGGTACAACTGAGCGACTAAGCACGTATATTGCTTGACGAGAAAAATTACACTTAGAAAAACAATAGCCAAAAAGGAAAAATTCCCACAGGCATAAACTATAATCAGTAAATATGATGTGAATCAAAATCAATTCATGAATTTAATAACAATTGTAAAAGCTACATGAAAACGGATGCTGTTGAACTTTAGTTCAGTAAAATAAAAATGGAAAGACTGGTAATGATTCAATTAAGTTATATGAAAAATACTCACAGAATTAAATTGGCTTAATGGAGGGAGATTTTTGTGTGAAATCTGTTTTCAAGGAAAACTCAAAAAATGTTGGTATATTCTAATTTAATGTTTATATTCATAAATGTTGAGCCAAAACACTCCTGAGATCAAAATCACAGGATTGATGTGTTCTCTATCCCTCTGGGAGACACTGAAGAAGGCATGAGCAAAGGTGAGTTTTGCCTTTTACAAAGATAGTCCTAGTGGGATCTGAGGAGAAGCAAGGTTCCAGACTATGGTTACAGTAAGAAATAAGACTCAGACTATGGTTATAGTAAGAAATAAGACTCTGGAGCAGAGCTGTGATACAGGATGGATCTATAAATCAAAAAGTAGAATCCAGAGGAGTTTGCAAACCTCTAAAACAGGGGATACGAAACTTAAAACATTCAAAGATTCCTAAGGGTTTATTCCTCTGCCACACAGACTCCCACTTCATCTTCTCAGACTCTCCAAGGAAGAAGTGTGACTTGGACCCATATTTCAATGGAGATAAGCTGTATGCTGACTGCATGGGATTATAAATGGAATTTTCAACTTTGCAGAGTGTCTCATCATTTTTAAAGCATTTTGACAAGATTATCACTTTTCATGCCAATGACAGTTTATAGATGAGCAAACTGTGGATCAGAAGTGGAAAATGATTGGACTCAGATGATACAGTTTATAGAATTTGATTTCCAGCATATTTCTCATCCCACCTGCCATGCTCTTCTCCAACTTAGAATGGGTCCTGACTCACTTTCTATGATGCTTAATATGTCTCTTTTAGCAGTAAATGAAGGATTTTTTTTCCTTTAAGTAGACATATTTAAAATACAGTGACTGCGCTTTATTCCCTTGATATCGCCCCTTTGATAACATCTCTTAACACCATTACTTATACATGTGTCTCTAATCCCTTTTCGTGACTGTCGGGACATTTTTTTAACTGACAACACAGAGCTTCTTCTTATCCATCAGGGGTTTTTGCTAAGTGCACTTGGCCAGCTGCTCATGTCCTAACATGAGGAAATGAGCAGGACATGGAGACACCTCAACCCTTAAGGCTCTGCTCCAGAAGATCACTTTCTCAGGGGGTTGATGAATTTCCTCCAGTCAATCACATTTTGTTTGAAAGTATATTTTTAAATATATGAATGACAATTATTTTCATTTAGATATCATGACATGTAGTTACAACTTTATCACACCTGCAGTACACTTACAGGAGAAACTCAAGTTCTAGTAAGGCAAATTTTTTTCACTTCAGATACGTTGTGTCTCATTTTTAACAGGAAACAAAAGTTTAGTTTTCAACACTGGATAACTATGCACCGTAAAAGATGTTAACATTTGCTTCACTTTGGGTCATCAGTAAAGAACCTAATAAAAGCATTGATAATCTTCCTGATTATCTTTTCAAAAATGAATCAGCAGAAGATACAGTGTGGGATGTGAACAATTCTTGAGGACTTCGCTAACACTGGCTTTCTGTTTACTTATGTTTGTCCCAGCTGAAAGTGTAGGAAGCTTTTCGTTTCTTTATTTTTTCTTGCTTCTGTTGTTGTATCTGAACATAAAATATTCTGCTTACAAGAGCCATTCTCCAAACTCTTGAGAGACTGAAATTTAAGTAATATATTGATGTAGATGTTTAAAGGTTAAAGGAATGCATATTAAAGATTTTAGGAAATAATTAAATATTTTCTAATCTAAACATCAGTTGGGTTAGCTGTGTAAAGAAAACTAATAATTTCTGTAATATTTACTTTCATGTGTTTCAGAAGTATGTAGAAATAGATATCATGTGGTATTTTTAAATGAATAGCCTGCCATATTTTTTTCTTTATCCTTCCATAAGACTACTATCTTTGTTTTTTTTTCAATTGAAGTACAGTTGATTTACAATATTGTTTTAGTTTCAGGTGTACAGCAAAGCGATTCAGTGATTTTTTTCAGATTATTTTCCATTATAAGTTATTACAAGATATTGAATATAGCACCCTGTGCTATATAGTAACTTCTCATTGCTTATAAGACTACTGCTACTATCTTTATGCTTGTAAACGTCATTGCATTAATTCTTTGTTAGGCAGCTTTGATGTGGTTGGGTGCCTTATAATGAAAAAAACTATTTAGACAAGATTAAAATTAAGTTTAAACTGAGGTTAAGTTAAATTCCATTGTCTTCTCTTCTAACAATTCTCATAAACGTAGAAGATGACTGAAAACAACCAGGGAACTGCCCTGAAGATGAATTTCTTTCTCTGCACCATTGCCTTACACGCACCGGGTCTGAAAACAAAACCTCGCAATGTTCACGCTAGACTTTCAGTAACAAATTTGATCAACCTGACTACAAATCTCTGCTCTTCACCTGCTCAGACTGAAATTCAGTGTCACATTATCTAGGAAGAAGTGATGCTCAGGCTCCTCCATGCTTGCTGTGCACAGACGGTGAGGCTGACAGGGTGAGCTGGCTTCCATCCGCCTTTGGAATCAGCCCCAGTGCTCTAGGCCAAGTGCCACCCACGCGGGTCTGTGGAAAGGCTGGACAAGACCCCAGGTGCCATGTACCCATGCACATGAGTCCCTCCCTTCCTAGCTCTTACTTTTTGCCCCAAGGACATCTGCATTTGAAGAACAAAACTTATCCATCAAACAAAATGGCTCTAACAAGAATGTCCAAAAGAGCAAGTGAAGAAAAATTTAGGAACAATATTCTTGAACATTGGATTTTTAAGAAATCAGAGGCTCTTTCCAAATAAAAGGTAAAATGATATGAAAGAAGGAAATGGGGGTGGGGGAGGCAATGCTTGTAAAGATTTAGATCTAAAATGATTTTATCTAATCTTGATAAAATTGTTCATTTTATCAAACAGCCTCCATCCTTCCACTTGGCCTCTGGCTAGTTTTTTCATCTTATATTTCTCCTCTTTCTGTCTTTACTTTTTTCTCATCTCCCCATTTCTCTATTATAATCTGCAGGTATGCACCCACCAAAAAAAAAAAAATGCCCATTACTTTTTCAGCACCTGGGAAGAAATCAAGCACAAAAAAGATGGTTTCTGCATTCGTGTAAGTTACACTGGCAAGCATGCTCTGATTGGTAAATAGTAATGCAAAGAGGCAAAGTACTGGAGTTTCCAGTAGTCACGTATGGATGTGAGAGTTGGACTGTAAAGAAAGCTGAGCGCTGAAGAATTTATGCTTTTGAACTCTGGTGTTG
Source organism: Raphicerus campestris (assembly GCA_006410735.1). Lineage (NCBI taxonomy): Eukaryota > Metazoa > Chordata > Mammalia > Artiodactyla > Bovidae > Raphicerus > Raphicerus campestris. The sequence continues at coordinate 274,760 of SJYW01045797.1, read as the reverse complement.
GAGAAGACTCTTGAGAGTCCCTTGGACTACAAGGAGATCCAGTCCATTCTGAAGGAGATCGGCCCTGGGATTTCTTTGGAAGGAATGATGCTAAAGCTGAAACTCCAGTACTTTGGCCACCTCATGCCAAGAGGTGACTCATTGGAAAAGACTCTGACGCTGGTAGGGATTGGAGGCAGGAGGAGAAGGGGACGACCAAGGATGAGATGGCTGGATGGCATTACCGACTCGATGGCCATGAGTTTGAGTGAACTCCAGAAGCTGGTGATGGACAGGGAGGCCAGGCGCACTGAGGTTCATGGGGTCACGCAAAGAGTCGGACACGACTGAGCAACTGGACTGAACTGAAAGCCACGAGCAACAAATTGAAACAGCATGTGAAGCACGGTTTCATTTTTTATACAAGGAAGGGTGATAAAAGGTATAGATTCATGGTGGAAATATTTTGTGGCAAGAGTGATGACAGAGAATTTTAGAGGGGAAATAAGATTTGCACAGTACCTTAAAGGTCTGGAGCAAGTGTAGAGAAGCAGGGTGTTGAAACTGCCTCCTGCTTGCTCTAATTTAGTCCATCTTAAAAGGAAAAAATATCCCTGCCCAGCTCCTGTCTCCCTGAGGGTGCCCTGGCCGTGAGTTTAGGATGCAGATCAAGGCGGTGAGCCTCCCGAAGATGCTTTCCTCTTTCATTTTGTATTTTTAAAGCTGTAGGGTGTGAAAAGAAATGGACAGATGAGGAGAGCGTTGCAATATGAGTGTGAAAAGTGATAAAGACATGAATGAAAGGGATAACAATGGAGATGAAGAGGGGAGAGATTTTAGACATCTTTATAAAGTAAAATGATAGGACTTGGGGACCATTTAAATATACTTATTTCAGACTTTCCCTTTTGCAAAAATTCAAGGCAATGAAACAAGATTCCATTTAGGCAAGGAAGTAGGTTCACCCGTCTAAAGGGTGAATCTGGAGACAGAGAATAAAGACCCTTAGTACATAGCAGGTGATGATAAGGAACTCTAAGTTTCAGTTCAGTTCAGTCGCTCAGTCGTGTCAGACTCTTTGCGACCCCACGAATCGCAGCACGCCAGGCCTCCCTGTCCATCACCAACTCCCGGGGTCCACTCAATGAGAATAAAACTGGCCAAAGATTGAGGCCTGTAGAACCACAATGTTAAAAGTAGACAAATATGAAGAACCAGTAGACATATGAGAAACCAATATATACTCATATATATGTCTGTCTGTCTGTGTGATGAAATAACTAGCACATATTGCATATAGAGCCCACACACATATAACCAGCCTATTCATGTGTGTGTGTGTGTGTGTGTGTGTGTGTGTGTGTGTGTGTGTGGACATGTAGAAGCATCTATATTCTTACAGAGGTTAACTATCCCTGGCAAAAGGACACCACATAACCCAGAACGCAGCAAGGACCTCGCTCAGTACTGAGTGCGCTGACCCTGAGCTCCGTCTTGTGGAACAAGGATGGAAACGGAAGCAGACCCCTAGCCTCACCTCACCTTCCCCTCACCAAACGTGTTTCAAATCCTAGCAGCAAGAAGGGTCCCAGGCAGATGTGTATTAGGAAAAATACTTTCCAAAAACTCAGTACATCTTCATCCCCACACCCCCAAAACTCTACATTGTATTTAGACCTTAATAAGATTGCCGATCCAATTCCATTCACAGTTATACTGAACTCCCTCAAGTGTGCAAGGCAAAGTACACGTTTGTAACATAAGCTATTTATTTCCTGTCTATGGAAAAATGAAAAACTATGTCCAGGAAACAACTCTTAGCCATTATGACTCATAACTCACATAATTCCTGCATTTATAGCTGTGACGGTACAAAGCTGTAACCTGGCCATACTTTGTTCAAGCCAGAGATCACTCATCTCTACCTGCATTCTTGAAACTATCTCTCTCCCCGTGAATTATTTAGAAAATATAAACAAAATGTTGGTTTCCTGTTATCTCAGCAAAGAGGCACAGAGCAAAGAGATTACTGACTTTTATGTAAAACTCAACCCAGCATTGTGACTGCTCTGGGAAAGTTGAACTTTGCCAACATTTGCATTTTAGAGATTAAATAACATATCCAAGTTGTGCATCAATTTATCCATTGATGTCTCTCTCCACTTGGCTCTATGTCTTTATGTGTTTAGAATATACAATATAAATTTGATGTCTAATATTTCTTATAAACATTAAACTCAATTTAACACCTTCAAATAAAACATATACTCCAGCTCACAGCTTGCTAATAAAAGAAAATATATCATTGAAAGAACTAACAATTTCTCAAATTATGCAGCAAATCACAAAATCTCTCTTGGGATTTCAAAGTATGATAAACAAGATTTGCACACCTAGATAACTGTATCTATATTTTTTCCCCCAAAATGAGTATATGTTACAGGAAGACTAGAAAAACGTCTGCCCTTAGTGTTTCTCTGAGCAGTTCAGGTTAAACTTGGTCTTTCAAAATAAATCTTTGTACACCTATCCATTTATCTATGGTACAAACTATTCAGCAAAATTGCTTTAAAGGTTTCTAGATCATTTTATACTCTCATGTTGAATATAAATTCAAGGATGTTTCTTAAAGTCAAAAGCCTTAATATGCNAGACTGACCCACACTGGAACCGTTCGAGAAATGTCCAGTAAGTGGGCCAGAAGTATGCAAGGATCTTAAAGCTGAAGAGATGCAGGAACTCCAGTCAATTACATTTTCCTATAGAATGCATCATTTGCATGATTCTTAAGAGTTTAAGTATTTTTATCTCGTCAAGGCTGTGAGATTTACCCAGCACCCAGGAAGGGCGGTGGCCCCGCAAGAGTATTCAGAGGAAATAATCATTCAAAGGATTGTAAGGAACAAAAACCTTGATTTAAAATACATTTTGTAATAAAAATTTTGCAAAAAGTTACTCTTTAATGCCATATCCAAATTCGCTTTTTTTTTTAAAAGTACCATACACTTAAGAATTCAATAAAATATTTTGGCCATAATCGAAATTAGAGGAAGCAAACCCCCGGCCTGAAAAAAAAGGAGTGATTTGTGTGCAAACAAAGCCATATTATGATTTTTACAAATGCAGTTTTTGTTAAAAAGACCAAAATTTAGTTTTTTGGTCATTCAGATATCTTCAGACTTTCAACACCGCTGTTGTAATATCCTTGAACAGTTTGTAAACCAAGATACAGATAGACAATGTTTGCCTTTGGAATCGTGATTTTGGGGCCAAACATATATGTCTTTTTAAACAGAAACAATGTATTCCGTCCCCCAGGGAGCCATGTCTCTCCGAGGGACAATGACCTTGACCGTTTTACAGAGGCTTCCTCACCTCCAGTCACCAGCACTTCACTTGCTTTTATGTCTATTTCAAACCAATGTCCTTGTACACACACACACACACAAATGACTAAGGAAATATGGATTTCCTTGTGCTTACCTGCAACAAGCAGTGCAGTGTCCAGGAAGGCAAAGCCGAATGCCAGAAGCTTAAGCCACAGATACATGGTCATATCTGGAAATCAGCCAGACTCCCGAGAGACAGCATGCGTCCTTCTGAAAGGCAAAATAATGGTTATCTCTGAACCAGTGTTTCTCTGTAAGGCCGAACCGAGAAGGAAAGAAGTGAATGCGTACTCTTCCACTGGTGTCTTATCAGACAGGGGCGATTTCCTCCTGCTGCCCTGAGAACAAACCACTTGCTGAGAGGCAGTGATGTCAGATTCGGTTTTACTAACTTCTCCAAAAGGGCTGCAAAGGGTCCTCTTTGCAGGAAGTCAAGAAAGTTGTTCAAAGTCACTGCCAAGGCCTCTTACTTCCTTAATTCAAGTAATTAGACTGAGTTACTAGGCCTCTCAATAGATTTTCCCTCAAGAAAGATGCAGTTTTTGTGTCCAAATACTCCCGGGCAGTATTCACGATAACTAGAAAATGACATGCCCTACCCCCCAAAATCCATTACATTCTTACCTAAACCATGATAAAACAGTCAGCATAGGTATAACAGAAATGAGGACTGGCAAGATGATATGCTAATTGAATTAATGAAAAAAGAACAACTGTATTTGTCTTAAAATGACCAAATGAATGAAAAAGCAACTACCTCTCTGGTTATTTTTGACAACCAGAATCTTGTACCGTTAGGGCCTTCAGGACCCAGCAATATGACAGTTTGAGTATCCAGCCACTTTCTATGCAAAGCATTTTCAGAAAGCTTAATAGGCTTGCCCCAAATCTTTCACAGATATTCTTGCAGGGCTGGGAATGGAATCAGAAACTCACTTCTCCTGCAGTAAATCGTGCTTCAATAAAAGAGTGCCTCTGTGACCTGAGNGCATTTTCAGAAAGCTTAATAGGCTTGCCCCAAATCTTTCACAGATATTCTTGCAGGGCTGGAATCAGAAACTCACTTCTCCTGCAGTAAATCGTGCTTCAATAAAAGAGTGCTTCTGTGACCTGAGATATTCTTGGTGTTGCTGATGAGGGAAAGAAGAGAAGTTCAATCAAGAGCTTTTTTTTTTTTTTTTTTTTTTACAAAAGTTAACCTTTTATTCCCCTTCAGCCATACTGTCTCAACCGACTGGAAATAAATATACAACATCCTCTGTGATTTTGATGGTGTTCTCGGTAAGTTCATTAATTAGGAAAACGCGTGCGAGAAGGAAGCCTCTGAGACGTCAGCAGTACAGGACTGCCCTGATGGTCCAGTGGCTAAGACTCTGAGCTCCCAACGCAGGGGGCCCGCATTCAGTCCCAGGTCAGGGAACTAGACCCCACGTGCTGCAATTAAAACATCCTGCACTCTGCAACAAAAGAACACCTGAGCCGCAACGAGGACCCGGCAAAGTCAAATAAACCAGAAAATAACGAACATTTTTTAAGAAGTCAGCAACACAGTGGAGTGAACTGATCTCATCATCACAGAACCTGCAGGCATGCTTTAATAAAAACCCCTACTGCACACATGGCAAGGCATCGTGCTCTGAACTGCAGATCAGGCAGAGGGGACTTGGAGACAGACCCCTTTCGATGATCTGGCAAGGAAGTGCTAGAGCAGGATCCCTATGTTGACGTGTATAAACCTTTTGATGTCTGCATACTTGTTTTTCTCTTACTTTAGCTGCTAGGAGCTACAGAACCCAATTTGCACACACACACCCTCCAACTTGGTACAAATGAAAATAATTCCACCCCTTAATTTCTGAACAGTAAGTAACATTCTAATGAGATTCTTGTTATTATTATGATTTTAAATGATGGTTGTTATAGGAGCTAACACTACTGTACTCTTACCACATCCAGGAAAATGCTTAGCCCTTTAATCATATAATGCAATTTGTAAAACAAACTTGGAGATAAAGAGATACATAATTCTTCATCTTATCTGTAAAGTTCAGAGAGGTTAGGTGATTTGTCTGAAGTCTAGCAGCTGGGACGTAAGCAAGCTACGTTTTGAACCCAACCTCAAGTTTCATCTTACTTTCCTTATTTGCCTTACTATTTTTTTTCATTTTTCTCATCTCCTTCTCCAATCTTTTTTACTTTGTACTTTTCTAATTTTTAATCTCAGAAAGATAGAACTTGATGGCAAACAGATGATACTATTCTCTTTTTACAAATGTGTTTTTTAGTTAATCANCTATTTTTTTTCATTTTTCTCATCTCCTTCTCCAATCTTTTTTACTTTGTACTTTTCTAATTTTTAATCTCAGAAAGATAGAACTTGATGGCAAACAGATGATACTATTCTCTTTTTACAAATGTGTTTTTTAATTAATCATCTGTGAACGTCAACACTATTGTTTAGGAGTTAGGCCTAAAGAAAAGCATTGATCTATGTCAGAGGTCATGAATTTTAGTTCTTCTCACCTCAACATGTTTCTTAAAACACATTTGCAATGGAAATTTATCTGGGGATTAGCTGTATCTTTAAGCAAATATCTGTGTTCTGTTAGCTCACTCTTATGGAGGATATTTGGTAAACTAAACGCCAGGGGAAAACTGTGTGACATGCCATTTTTAAAAAGGGAGTTAAGACAATATACTTTGAATAAGCTGAAGAGGGGATTAGAAGCCCTTAAGAGACATTTTTAAAAGGGCTTTGCAGATTATAGCTTTGAAGGAATAGCAAGAAATCAGGAGATTTAATTTCATTTCATGCAAGTGGGCAGAGAGAGTTCACCCAAGGAACACTGAAGTTAACTAGCAACAAATGAGTTGAATGGTGTTTTTATTTTAAAGTGTTAAAATTGAGTTTGGTGTCAACAAGAAACAGTAGACTTTGAGGTAGCAAAATGTATAAGGGATACTGCTGCTGTNCACTGAAGTTAACTAGCAACAAATGAGTTGAATGGTGTTTTTATTTTAAAGTGTTAAAATTGAGCTTGGTGTCAACAAGAAACAGTAGACTTTGAGGTAGCAAAATGTATAAGGGATACTGCTGCTGTTGCGTCGCTTCAGTAGTGTCCGACTCTGTGTGACCCCATAGACGGCAGCCCACCAGGCTCTGCCGTCCCTGGGATTCTCCAGGAAAGGACACTGGAATGGGTTGCCATTTCCTTCTCCAATGCATGAAAGTGAAAACTGAAAGTGAAGTCGCTCAGTCGTGTCCAACTCTTTGCAACTCCATGGACTGCAGCCTACCAGGCTCCTCCGTCCATGGGATTTTCCAAGCAAGAGTACTGGGGTGCCATTGCCTTCTCCAATAAGGGATACTAGAAAGGTATAAAGAAATAGGGCCTCATATAGAAAGACAGCCCTGGGTAAATAATATCCAGTTCAAGTGCTCTCAGCCACTTTCCTGGTGGTCCACTGGTTAAGACTCTGCCTTCCATCACTGGGGACACAAGTTCAGTACCTCATCAGGGAACTAAGATTCCCACATGCCATGCCAAAAGTTTTATTTTAAAATATTAATTAAAAAAAAATTTTTTTAAGCCAGAAGTGAAGAAGAAAAAAAAAGATCTGGCTCAGAAGGAGGTGATAGTCAAACCCTGCCAGACCTTGTAGGTTCTAAGCCACTTATCACTTTGTCCTTAGAGACACAGGAGCTGTTGGGGTGTGTGAACTGTTCCAAGTCTCCCTGCTGATGATCCCTGCATCCAAGATCTGACCCTGCACTCACTCCCCTGTCCTCATCNGTGTGACATGCCATTTTTAAAAAGGGAGTTAAGACAATATACTTTGAATAAGCTGAAGAGGGGATTAGAAGCCCTTAAGAGACATTTTTAAAAGGGCTTTGCAGATTATAGCTTTGAAGGAATAGCAAGAAATCAGGAGATTTAATTTCATTTCATGCAAGTGGGCAAAGAGAGTTCACCCAAGGAACACTGAAGTTAACTAGCAACAAATGAGTTGAATGGTGTTTTTATTTTAAAGTGTTAAAATTGAGTTTGGTGTCAACAAGAAACAGTAGACTTTGAGGTAGCAAAATGTATAAGGGATACTGCTGCTGTTGCGTCGCTTCAGTCGTGTCCGACTCTGTGTGACCCCATAGACGGCAGCCCACCAGGCTCTGCCGTCCCTGGGATTCTCCAGGAAAGGACACTGGAATGGGTTGCCATTTCCTTCTCCAATGCATGAAAGTGAAAACTGAAAGTGAAGTCGCTCAGTCGTGTCCAACTCTTTGCAACTCCATGGACTGCAGCCTACCAGGCTCCTCCGTCCATGGGATTTTCCAAGCAAGAGTACTGGGGTGCCATTGCCTTCTCCAATAAGGGATACTAGAAAGGTATAAAGAAATAGGGCCTCATATAGAAAGACAGCCCTGGGTAAATAATATCCAGTTCAAGTGCTCTCAGCCACTTTCCTGGTGGTCCACTGGTTAAGACTCTGCCTTCCATCACTGGGGACACAAGTTCAGTACCTCATCAGGGAACTAAGATTCCCACATGCCATGCCAAAAGTTTTATTTTAAAATATTAATTAAAAAAAAATTTTTTTAAGCCAGAAGTGAAGAAGAAAAAAAAAGATCTGGCTCAGAAGGAGGTGATAGTCAAACCCTGCCAGACCTTGTAGGTTCTAAGCCACTTATCACTTTGTCCTTAGAGACACAGGAGCTGTTGGGGTGTGTGAACTGTTCCAAGTCTCCCTGCTGATGATCCCTGCATCCAAGATCTGACCCTGCACTCACTCCCCTGTCCTCATCTCACGTGACACAGCAGCATCAAGCTGTTAGCCTCTCCGCCAGCCCTTGTCTCTGGTCAGCTTCCAAAACACCATTTTCTGCTAATTTTCCCTGACCCTCACTGGCTCATCCATAGCAGCTGTCATGAGAGGTCCTTCCTGTCCCTGACACAGGACAAGCTCAGGCCAGGCCCGCTTCACTCTTCCTGGACCTCAGAACCCTAGCTCTCCTGGCAATTCTCGGGGACCTGGCCCATGGATCTGCAAACATCACTGCCAACTGATGCAAAAGATTCAATACTGATATGCAAAAGAAAAGATTCTGCCTAGTGGCCAAGAAACAGGGTAAACTCCTAGTTCAAGCAATGACTCGATCTCCTTAATATGGAGCTAATAATTCTACCTAGTGTTGCTGTGAGAACTGAATTAATGAAACAAGCATTCCGTTAATGGTGTGAACATACGAGGTTGCACTTAAAAGCATGCACAATGGCGCATGCATCCTGTCCCTCCTTCCAGCCCCAACCAAAAAAGGAGAGCCCCGGAGGAGGGAGGAGGAGCCCCCGAGGACCTCACCTCTCCAGAACCTTCTACACCTCCTCCTGGCAACGTCTGTGGACACAGAAGGAGAGGAGGCGAAAGAGCTACAGATTGAGGTTCAGCTCAGCTGGACGGACCTCTTTCTTACCCCAAGATAGCGAGGCACTAGGGGTACCTTCCCTACTAATGTTAACAGATGGAAATGAAGGTTCAATATGCTTTCTTTAATTGGTTTGAAGACACTGTGGATAGTAAGATGCATTCTGATTTCAGCCAGATCAAAGTGCTTTATAAGCTATGTGTCTCAGAATCAATGAAATACATGGAAAGAGATGACCCATGGCAGGAGGGTTATACAATTATTTTAATGAGCTCAGACTGTTTAGTAAACCAGTAATGTATTTTTTTAAAAAAATTACGATCCAGGCAGTGAGTTCTGACAGGTTTCCAAATCTGCCTCAGTAAGAAAGTCTTGTAGCTTTTCACAAATTCAGAGAATATTCCACCCTGGCCAGTTGGTCTATGGATCCCACGTTGTCCTTATTTTGTGAGGTCTGAGCCTGGGTATGAGTGCTCCGCTTCAGTAAGTTGACTGATGACAAGCCACGTTTAACATTGGTTGGTTCCTTTCAAGCCTCCAGGATACTATTTCTCTCTCTCTCTCTCTGTCTGTCTGTCTCTCTCTCTCTCCATCTCTTACTGCACCAGCTCCTGGCAATGGATGACTTCCTTTTCTGGGCTATTCCAATTACCTAACTAGATGCATAATATAAGACGAATTGGCTTCCAAATGCTAGAGAATAGAATGTTGGAACCATGTTGGTGTAAAAGGGAGGACTCTGCACACTCTACCGTGTGTGTCCCAGCTGTAACCTAACGTGTTCACTCTAAGCCTTGTACTGAACGCTCACTCGACTGATTTAGTTTCCCGGAGGCTCAGAGAGTAAAGAGTGCCTGCAAACCAGGAGACTCGGGTTCCGTCCCTGGGTCGGGAAGATCCCCATGAGAAGGAAATGGCAGCCCACCCCAGTATTCTTGCCCGGAGAATCCTATGGAGGAGCCTAGTGGGGTCGCAAACAGTCAGACATGACTGAGTGACTAACACGATTTTCACAAACCTAAGTGTCGCGACTTGTTCAACAAGATAGAAAATAAAAAACCAAAAGGTGCTGCACACTTGTCTCCATCTGAGCTGCCACTGGCACCCCCTCCATGCCGTGTCTACACAGCAGGGGTCCTGCCCCCCGGTGTCCACGGGTTTTCCTTCGTGGGACTTTTCCTATCGTGTGTCGTACCATGCTCAAACTCCTTATCACCAGCTTAATAGCTTAGTAGCTCTTATAGTTTGAAAATATTGTTAAATAGTCATCTGCATTTTACTTACATTTTCACAAAAAAACTTCTAGAAGTTCATGCTGCATTTAAAATAGATTACCAACAAGTACCTACTGTATAGCACAAGGAATTTGGCTCAATATTCTGTAATGCTTAAAGAGGGAAAGGAATTTGAAAAAGATGGGTACTTGTATGAATCACTTGAAATTACTGAAATTAACTTGAATTAACTGAATTAATGTGAAATTAACTGAATCACTTGAAATTAACACAACATTATTAATCAGCTATACTCCAACATAAGATGGAAAATGTTTTTAAAAGTCCATATTTTAACCACACAGTGGTTTGACAGCCCTGTGGAGCAGAAGGATAGTATCAAAAAATACATCAGCAGACAATGTTATAAATGTTACAAAAACACAAGTTTCAAGTTAAAATTTATGAATCCAGCATTAAATTAGTCCACATAAATAATCAATGATTAAAAAAACAAAAATTTTCCATCAAAAAGTTCACAGTAAATCTCAAAATGTCAAAAATATGGACATGCCGGTGTTCCAAGCTTGTTACACAGAGTCACAAGGGAAGTAGTGTTAGAGTGGCGACGGATTGGGACCCGTGAAGGTCAATTACATAGAACCAAGGCCAAGAGTGTGAGAGAAGGTGCACATTTCATGTAATGCTCCCTAGAGCTTCAGTCTCCTGGAAGTCTCAACTTAAACATGCCCTTGGCATCATGAAGACATTGCATATTGTTTTGGCCAACTTGTAAAACGCATTACAGAACAAAACAGCAGGGATAACACAGGAAACTACTCAGCATATGGTGATAACCCGCAGGGGAAAAGAGTCTGATAAAGAATATATATCTAGTTGTATATTTATAGTCTTCCCAGGTGGCACAGTGGTAAAGAATCTGCCTGCCAATATCGGATACACAAAGATAGGGGTTTGATCCTTGGGTCAAGAAGATCTGCTGGAAGAGAATAGCAACCACGCTAGTAGTCTTGCCTGGGAAATCCCATGGATAGAGAAGCCTGGCGGGCTACAGTCCATAGGGGCACAGAGTTGCCAATATTTTCACAGAATTTAGGGTTAAAAGAAAAATGCTTAAGAGGACCTTCAGTGGCTTTCATGACCCAAATTTCACAACTAAGCAAGCACACACGTGTGCACACACACATATGTGTAGACTTGAATCACTTTGCTATATACTTGAAACTAACACAATATTGTACACCAGCTATACGCTAGTAAAAATTAATTAATTAAAGAAGATTCATTCTCCATGCTGATTTGTTTAAATTTGACATGTAAGCTTTGACTGTGCTGGTTTTGATTGGACATGATTTCAAAGATGCCCTTAGGTTGACAATGTGAGATATAACATGGTTGTTTTTTGGGGTTTTTTTGGCCAAGTTGTCCAGCGTTGGGGATCTTTCTTTCATAGCCAGGAATCGAACCTGGGCAGTAGGAGCACAGAGTCTTAACCATTGGACAGCCAGGCACGTCTCATCACATTCTGCTTTGAGGGTGATGAACTCCTGTATGATTTTTTTAATTTGGAGAACAATTTTTCATAAAACTTTTTATTTGCTTGAATAAGGCCCAGTGGTGGAGACACCTGAGGCCGCTTCCTTCGAGGAGCCCTCTGGTCCAGCCGTCCCCACAGCCCCGCAGCACAGCACACTCGTGGAACACCAGCGCCTGGACTGCTTCACGCCAAGTGTCCTCTGGGGCACGTTGCTCGNATATGCTTTCTTTAATTGGTTTGAAGACACTGTGGATGGTAAGATGCATTCTGATTTCAGCCAGATCAAAGTGCTTTATAAGCTATGTGTCTCAGAATCAATGAAATACATGGAAAGAGATGACCCATGGCAGGAGGATTATACAATTATTTTAATGAGCTCAGACTGTTTAGTAAACCAGTAATGTTTTTTGTTTTTTTTTTTTAATTACGATCCAGGCAGTGAGTTCTGACAGGTTTCCAAATCTGCCTCAGTAAGAAAGTCTTGTAGCTTTTCACAAATTCAGAGAATATTCCACCCTGGCCAGTTGGTCTATGGATCCCACGTTGTCCTTATTTTGTGAGGTCTGAGCCTGGGTATGAGTGCTCCGCTTCAGTAAGTTGACTGATGACAAGCCACGTTTAACATTGGTTGGTTCCTTTCAAGCCTCCAGGATACTATTTCTCTCTCTCTCTCTCTGTCTGTCTGTCTCTCTCTCTCTCCATCTCTTACTGCACCAGCTCCTGGCAATGGATGACTTCCTTTTCTGGGCTATTCCAATTACCTAACTAGATGCATAATATAAGACGAATTGGCTTCCAAATGCTAGAGAATAGAATGTTGGAACCATGTTGGTGTAAAAGGGAGGACTCTGCACACTCTACCGTGTGTGTCCCAGCTGTAACCTAACGTGTTCACTCTAAGCCTTGTACTGAACGCTCACTCGACTGATTTAGTTTCCCGGAGGCTCAGAGAGTAAAGAGTGCCTGCAAACCAGGAGACTCGGGTTCCGTCCCTGGGTCGGGAAGATCCCCATGAGAAGGAAATGGCAGCCCACCCCAGTATTCTTGCCCGGAGAATCCTATGGAGGAGCCTAGTGGGGTCGCAAACAGTCAGACATGACTGAGTGACTAACACGATTTTCACAAACCTAAGTGTCGCGACTTGTTCAACAAGATAGAAAATAAAAAACCAAAAGGTGCTGCACACTTGTCTCCATCTGAGCTGCCACTGGCACCCCCTCCATGCCGTGTCTACACAGCAGGGGTCCTGCCCCCCGGTGTCCACGGGTTTTCCTTCGTGGGACTTTTCCTATCGTGTGTCGTACCATGCTCAAACTCCTTATCACCAGCTTAATAGCTTAGTAGCTCTTATAGTTTGAAAATATTGTTAAATAGTCATCTGCATTTTACTTACATTTTCACAAAAAAACTTCTAGAAGTTCATGCTGCATTTAAAATAGATTACCAACAAGTACCTACTGTATAGCACAAGGAATTTGGCTCAATATTCTGTAATGCTTAAAGAGGGAAAGGAATTTGAAAAAGATGGGTACTTGTATGAATCACTTGAAATTACTGAAATTAACNGCTTAATAGCTTAGTAGCTCTTACAGTTTGAAAATATTGTTAAATAGTCGTCTGCATTTTACTTACATTTTCACAAATAAACTTCTAGAAGTTCATGCTGCATTTAAAATAGATTACCAACAAGTACCTACTGTATAGCACAAGGAATTTGGTTCAATATTCTGTAATGCTTTAAGAGGGAAAGGAATTTGAAAAAGAATGGATACTTGTATGAATCACTTGAAATTACTGAAATTAATTTGAATTAACTGAATTAATGTGAAATTAACTGAATCACTTGAAATTAACACAACATTATTAATCAGCTATACTCCAACATAAGATGGAAAATGTTTTTAAAAGTCCATATTTTAACCACACAGTGGTTTGACAGCCCTGTGGAGCAGAAGGATAGTATCAAAAAATACATCAGCAGACAATGTTATAAATGTTACAAAAACACAAGTTTCAAGTTAAAATTTATGAATCCAGCATTAAATTAGTCCACATAAATAATCAATGATTAAAAAAACAAAAATTTTCCATCAAAAAGTTCACAGTAAATCTCAAAATGTCAAAAATATGGACATGCCGGTGTTCCAAGCTTGTTACACAGAGTCACAAGGGAAGTAGTGTTAGAGTGGCGACGGATTGGGACCCGTGAAGGTCAATTACATAGAACCAAGGCNAAACACAAGTTTCAAGTTAAAATTTATGAATCCAGCATTAAATTAGTCCACATAAATAATCAATGATTAAAAAAACAAAAAAGTTCCATCAAGAAGTTCACAGTAAATCTCAAAATGTCAAAAATATGGACATGCCAGTGTTCCAAGCTTGTTACACAGAGTCACAAGGGAAGTAGTGTTAGAGTGGCGACGGATTGGGCCCCGTGAAGGTCAATTACAGAGAACCAAGGCCAAGAGTGTGAGAGAAGGTGCACATTTCATGTAATGCGCCCTAGAGCTTCAGTCTCCTGGAAGTCTCAACTTAAACATGCCCTTGGCATCATGAAGACATTGCATATTGCTTTGGCCAACTTGTAAAACGCATTACAGAACAAAACAGCAGGGATAACACAGGAAACTACTCAGCATATGGTGATAACCCGCAGGGGAAAAGAGTCTGATAAAGAATATATATCTAGTTGTATATTTATAGTCTTCCCAGGTGGCACAGTGGTAAAGAATCTGCCTGCCAATATCGGATACACAAAGATAGGGGTTTGATCCTTGGGTCAAGAAGATCTGCTGGAAGAGAATAGCAACCACGCTAGTAGTCTTGCCTGGGAAATCCCATGGATAGAGGAGCCTGGCAGGCTACAGTCCATAGGGGCACAGAGTTGCCAATATTTTCACAGAATTTAGGGTTAAAAGAAAAATGCTTAAGAGGACCTTCAGTGGCTTTCATGACCCAAATTTCACAACTAAGCAAGCACACATGTGTGCACACACACATATGTGTAGACTTGAATCACTTTGCTATATACTTGAAACTAACACAATATTGTACACCAGCTATACGCTAGTAAAAATTAATTAATTAAAGAAGATTCATTCTCCATGCTGATTTGTTTAAATTTGACATGTAAGCTTTGACTGTGCTGGTTTTGATTGGACATGATTTCAAAGATGCCCTTAGGTTGACAATGTGAGATATAACATGGTTGTTTTTTGGGGTTTTTTTGGCCAAGTTGTCCAGCGTTGGGGATCTTTCTTTCATAGCCAGGAATCGAACCTGGGCAGTAGGAGCACAGAGTCTTAACCATTGGACAGCCAGGCACGTCTCATCACATTCTGCTTTGAGGGTGATGAACTCCTGTATGATTTTTTTAATTTGGAGAACAATTTTTCATAAAACTTTTTATTTGCTTGAATAAGGCCCAGTGGTGGAGACACCTGAGGCCGCTTCCTCCGAGGAGCCCTCTGGTCCAGCCGTCCCCACAGCCCCGCAGCACAGCACACTCGTGGAACACCAGCGCCTGGACTGCTTCACGCCAAGTGTCCTCTGGGGCACGTTGCTCGGGAGGAGCCAGGGCAGCGCTGTGGATGCCTAAATCCCATGCGTTTCTTACAGACCGATGAACTGAAAGCTAGGCAGCTGCAAGTCTGCCTAACTCGAAGCCTCGCAGGTGCTGCTTCTGAGAATTAGAAGGGTGAGAAAACCTGCCACTTGGGTCACCGAGTTGTGCAGGGCACTTCCTAGTGCAAACACGATTTCTGAGAAGCCAGCTTTCTCTGTGGACAAAGGAAAGACACAAGGGTGGGTGGTGTGGCTGTGTGAGCCGCTGTGTAAGAGGCCCAGGCCAGCTTTCCCTGTGGGCTGGCCTTGATCGATCCCTTCCTCTGAGTTCTGTCTGCTTTACACTCACCCATGTCATTGGAACAGGGGTGTGTCCCAACACACCACTGAGAGATCCTAGCAGAATAACGAGAACTCCGGCAGGATAGCCAGCCAGTACAGTAAGGCGCCCGACAGGCTCAGAACACTGACCGAGTGGATCGTCGGGGACCATCTGCGGGAGACAGCAGGCAGCAAGCTCATAACTGTTCTCCCCCTAAACCCGCTTCTGTTCTAGGGCTTCCCACCTCGGCTCGTGGCACTCCCAGCCATCCTGTTGTGAAACACAAACCTCAGTGTCATCCTTGAAGCTCAGTTCCTCCAGGACATCACTAACTCCTCTCCATGTGATCTCCTAAGTGTAGCTTCCATTTCTCTCCATCAACCTCGCCAGCCAGGGGACCACCACCTCGTGAAGATGCAATTAAGATGAGCTCCTCACGGCTCTAGCTGTTTCTGCTATAACAACATTTCCTACTCCCCAATTCATTCTCCACTCTGTAATCAGCAAGATCTTTTTGAAATGAAATTATATCTTAGGCACCTGACCTCCATCCTGTGAATATTTTCACAGAATTTAGGGTTAAAAGAAAAATGCTTAAGAGGACCTTCAGTGGCTTTCATGACCCAAATTTCTGCTTCTTCTACAACCCTATTTTTCACCATCTCTTCACCCCGGTGATACAGACATTGGCTCACACCTTCCTGTTTACCATAGTCGTACCCAGGTAAGAGATTTTACATCTAATGTCCTCCTCTCCGCCTGTCGACACTCTTTGAATCCTACAGGTAGGACCAAGCACCCCTATCTTGGGGAGCATTCTTTCACGTCTCTGATTAGACCGAATAACCTGCCATTACCCTCCCAGCGTTTATTTCATCTTCACAGTCACATTGTTTGGGTAATTGTGTGATTAATTTCTTTTTCCACCACCAAACCAAATGCCCCATGAGGTCTGCACCTCCAGTGCGTGGGCAGAGGTGAACTCTCGTTATTTGTTAAATGAGTGAATAAACACAGAAGTCTTTCCTGATGTTTCTGGACGGCCTAAGACTCTCAGGACTTTAGTGCAGCCCTGAGCTGAGGATTCAAGTTTCCACCCTTCCTGTTATAAAGTGGGTAGCAGGTTAGATTTGAGTTACAGAAAACTAAAGAAGCGTGACAACCTGAGGATACCTGAATTAAAGTCACAGAATCATATCTGCTGTACAGACAGTCCCCAGCTGATGATGGTTTGACTTGACCATTTTTTTGATCTTATGATGGTACAAAAATGATATGTATTCATTAGAACTCAATATTAGGATATTAGATCAATATAGAATTGATTGAATATTGAATATTGATCTTTTCCCAGGCCAACGATACATTATACGATACTCTCTCTGAAGACTGGGCTGTGGCAACATTAGCTCAAATTCAGCAATGAGATCACGAAGGTAAACAAGTCATACACTCACAACCATTCGCTTTTCACTTTCAGAACAGTATTCAGTCAATTACAAGAGATGTTCAACACCTCACTATAGACTAGTTTTGTGTTAGATCACCTTGTCCAGCTGCAGGCTAGAATGCAAGTGTTCTGAGCACAGTGGAGGCAGGCTAGTCTAAGCTACAATGTTCAGCAGGTTTGATGTACGAAATGCATTTTGACTTGTGAAATTTTCAACTTACAGTGAGCTTATCAAGACGTAACCCCATCACAAGTGGAGGAAGATCTGTGCTTGCTGAGTAGGGCACCCTTACTCTTCCTGTTTACCAAGACAAGTTCATTTTATGCTCTGTATCCAGGAAGAAACAAAAGAGCATGTAAAACCAAAATCATCTTCCAAAAGTTGTAGTTGTGTTTTGACGGAAGTCCTTTTAACAGTAATAAACACTCCATTAAAGTGAAAGTGAAGTCGCTCAGTCGTGTCCGACTCTGCGACCCCATGGACAGTAGCCTACCAGGCTCTGAGGTCTGTGGGATTTTCCAGGCAAGATTACTAGAGTGGGCTGCCATTTCCTTCTCCAGGAGATCTTTCCGACCCAGGAATCGAACCCAGATCTCCTGCATTGCAGACAGACGCTTTACTGTTTGAGCCACTAGCCCTCCATTAGTTAGGGTAAATTCTTCCTGCTGGATCAAAGAGACCCTCAAACCTATAAAGGCTTTTTCAAACTCGGTGAAAGGTTATTTCTGCCTCACAAGATGCTTCATGTCTGGTGTCCCCAGGCTGGAAGTTGATTGTCCCCACACAGTGATTCAGGGACTTGGTCCTTTCCGTCTTGCTGCTTCCCACTTCCCTGGCCTTGGAGTTGCCGGCGTTCAGTGGCAGAAGGCTGAAGACAGCACGGATACGTCGTATGCAGTGCTCCGAGGCCTTGGCCTGGAAATCACACTTTGCCTCCCACTCCGTTGACCATGATTTGCAATGTCGTCAGAGCCAGATACAGCTGGGGAAGAGCAATGGGAAAATGTAGTCTCCAGCTGCAGGCAGCAATTCTACACTATGGAAAAGAGAGTACATGTAAGTTTGGGAGGACAGCTCAAGTTTGTCCAGAAATACCTTAGGTTTAGATAAGGGAAGAAAATGTCCAGGAGAACTTGGAAGTAGAAACAAGAGAGTGTCAGACAAAATAAAAGATACTGCTATGTGTAGAGTACAGGGCAAATAAAAGGGAGTAAGATCTTACCCACGCCCTATAGGAGTTCGGGCTTCCCTGGAGGCTCAGATGGTAAAGAATCTGCCGGCAAATGCAGGAGACCCGGGGCCAATCTCGGGTCAGGAAGGTCCCCTGGAGAAGGCAATGGCAACCCACTCCAGTACTCTTGCCTGGAAAGTCCCACGGACAGAGGAACCTGGTAGGCTACAGTTCCTGGGGTTGCAAACAGTCAGATATGACTGAGCGACTGACACACTTTCAGGCTAAACACGACAGGAGTTCAAGCCAGAGAGGAAAATGGCAAATGCCCAGTAACTATAAGATGCTGTGTGACATAAACGTGAACAAACATACATGTGTGCACACGTGTGTGCGTTTGATTTTTTTAATGAAATTAAGACTTTTCAAATTTTCAAGACATGCTTAGTTCTTAAGGATTATCTTTATTTTCTTCAGATAATTGTCAAGCATTGGGTTTTGTGGCTGCCAAAGGTATATCATCTGTAAAAAGTTATTTGTTAGATAACTAAGGAGAACCTATCATACAGCACCGGGAACTCCACTCCGTGCTCCGTGATGTCCTAAAGAGGAAGGAAATTAAAGGTGATGTATGTATACTTATAGCTGGTTCACTCTGCAGTACAGCAGAATCTAACACGTTGTAGAGTAACTATACTCCAATATAAAATTAATTTTTAAAAAATGTTACTTGTCTTATAGGAGAAGCACCTGTCCACTAACCTCGACACTTTATTTCTTTTTTCATGAATTGAGGGTATATTTACCATGTAGGGGGTCTTCCCTGGTGGCTCAGCTGATAAAGAATCTGCCTGTAATGCAGGAGACCCTGGACTGATTCCAGGGTCGGGAAGATCCCCTGGAGAAGGAATAGGCAACCCACTCCAGTATTCTTGGACTTCCCTGGTGGCTCAGATGGTAAAGAATCTGCCTACAATGTGGAATACCTGGGTTTGATCCCTGGGCTGGGAAGATCCCTTGAAGAGGGGAATGGTAACCCACTAGTATTCTTGCCTTAGAGAATTCCATGGACAGAGGAGCCTGGCAGGCTACGGTCCATCAGTCCCAAACAGCTGGGCACAAGACTGACCTTCACTTTATTATGAAAGGTAGTAAATTTTCACAGCAAAAAAAAAAAAAAAAAATCATTGTAAATTAAGCAAGATAAGAAAGGCAGCACGGTAGGGAATGAACTGGAGTGAAAATGGGAAAAATACCACGAGCCTGGACAATTTTATGGAACGAGATTATGTTTAAAGAGCCAAGAGGGGAGAGACATCTTTAATTAGTTACGTTTTCTCACGCACTGCTGATAGCAGTAACAGCAGTAGTAGCGGTTGTGATATATTCATCAAAAGCTGTTCTCACATTAACATGAATTTTCTCACAGGGTCAGAGCACCAGTATGAGGCAGGTAATATGTCACCACATTCTCAGGTTCAGATTAGTAAAGAAACTTCCCCCAGTTTATTAACACTGTAAGAGACAGAACTTAAGTTTGAACCCAAGTCCTGAGTGTAAGCACTTGAATCTCACCCAATCTTCCAAAATTCTACACTAAAGGGTTTTATTTGCAAGTTCACGTAATTCTATGCAACTCAAATGGAAAAATCCCAGAATCAGGAAACGTTTCCAATAAAACCTACCTTCGTGTTTCCCAGAAGTAATAAACAATGCAAACACGTATTTAACGCAGTTTTTCAGGGTTTCATGTCCAGTCTCTTCTACCCACCTTCTAAACACTGCAGGCCCTGCTCCTCCGCGACACTTTCTCCCAAGACAGTCTGACTGACTCCTGTGAATTAAAACCCCATGGACTTCCACCGATTCAAATCTTCATCCGTATTTTCTACCCAAGGCCCAAACTTTACTTCTGTGCCCATTTCCTATTGCCTAATATGACAGGATTGTGCTCCACCGACAACGTCTGGACCCTGAACTCGCCATGACCCCCCACATCCCACCCTCCTGCCCCATGTACAGCCCTGCCTAGTGAAGGGCATCACAACCTACCCGGCTACTCAGGTACTTGGAGGTCAGCCTCACTTTCCGTGCTCATCTCAAATGGCCAAGTCCAGTCCAGAAGTAAGTTTTCTCAATCCTGGGTCTAAACTGTGTGTCCCTTTCATGTCCTTCTTCCCACTGGCATCACTGCCATGTCAGGACGACACCAGTTCTCGCCTGGAGAACCAGCAAGGTCTCCTAACCCAGCTCTCAGGCTCCACTCTCGCCCTGCTCAAATCCATCCTCCACAAGGGCAGCAGGAGAATCTAAAATGTAAATAAGCCCGTGATAGGAACTTGCATACAATCTGCTTAAAGGTCCTGTTTGCAATTCAAATAAAATCCAAATCCCTTAGGAGAGCCCACCAAGTCCTGCACGTCCCAGCCGGGGTCTCACACTTAATCCCAGGACTGTCTGTGCCACACTCCTGTGTTTGTTCTCCCCTCACACTGGCCACGACGTACGCGGTTAACTTGAACTACACTCCTTCCCTCCTACTTCTGATCGCCAAATCTTTCTTCTGGAACCCTGAACCAAGGTCAGAGGACAGAAAAAAAAAAAAATCTCTGGAACTGACCAAGTCCCATAGTGACTGTTTCTATAAGCCTCAGGATCTAAACTGGTCAGTTTTCTGTCCCCATATTGGGTAAAATAACCACCTATTACCCACCCTATGACATCCCAATCAATCACCTAATGCCATCCTTCCAACAGGAATTTTCTGCATCTTCTCGGTCAGTCACAGTCATGACTCTTTGCGACCCCATGGGACTGCAGCACGCCAGGCCTCCCTGTCCATCACCAATCCCAGAGCTTGCTCAGACTCACATCCATCAAGCTGGTGATGCCATCCAGCCATCTCCTCCTCTGTCGTCCCCTTCTCCTCCTGCCTCAATCTTTCCCAGCATCAGGGTCTTTTCCAATGAGTCATTTCTTCACATCAGGTGGCCAAAGTATTGGAGCTTCAGCTTCAGCATCAGTTCTTCCAATGAATATTCAGGACTGATTTCCTTTGGGGTTGACTGGTTTGGATCTCCTTGGAGTCCAAGGGACTCTCACGAGTCTTCTCCAGCACCACAGTTCAAAAGCATCAATTCTTCTGTGTCTTGAGGCTGTTTAAGAGCTGGCTACTAGCCCGCTAAAGGGCTCCGTCCGCTCTCCCTTGAGCCTGCTGCTGTTCTAACAGCGTCTCCCACTCTAATAAACTCTCTTCTCTGATTCTGCCTCATGTCTGGAACTTCTTTTCCAGCTCGTTCATCGACCACTACACTCCTCTTTTTCACATAATTGCTTCAGAAAAGCCTTCCGAAACCATCCTTCCTAAAGAAGACCCCAACTCTGCTTCTCTCCTCTCTTTCAGCCCCTCCGTCTTTCCCTTTGTAACATCTTTCAATAATTGGGATATTTCGATTTGTCCACTTATTTCCTAGACTTTCATCCATANACTCTCTTCTCTGATTCTGCCTCATGTCTGGAACTTCTTTTCCAGCTCGTTCATCGACCACTACACTCCTCTTTTTCACATCATCGCTTGACTATCAGAAAAGCCTTCCGAAACCATCCTTCCTAAAGAAGACCCCAACTCTGCTTCTCTCCTCTCTTTCAGCCCCTCTGTCTTTCCCTTTGCATCATCTTTCAATAATTGGGATATTTCGATTTGTCCACTTATTTCCTAGACTTTCATCCATGTTTCCCACTTGGATATAAACTCCATAATGGTGGTGGTCTGCTCACCTTGCCCACCACTGAATCACTGGTGCCAGGCACAGCACCTATTCTTTTTTTCCTGGCCTCACCGCACGGCATGAGGGACCCTAGATCCCCAACCAGGGATCGAACCCACGTCTCTTGCATTGGAAGTGCAGAATCTCGCCACTGGCCCCCCAGGGAAGCCCGGTGCCTGTTTTCTGGAAAGTGCGCAGTTCATGTCAGTGCAGGAGAGCATGGCGGCATACATGAACAAGAAGAGAATTACATGAGTAAGTGGAAGATGTACGTTTATTTTTCCCGTGTGAGGAAACCTTAACGTATATAATTTTGTTAGAGACACAGCATAATATATTGACAGCTTGCACTTTGGGGTAAGCTTTCTTTCCTAAAAACGTAATAGCTGCCACCAAGTTTGGAGACTACTTTNCAGCTCACCGTCTAGTAGTAAAAGCAGACAAGATAACAAAAAATTCAAATGGAGTATGATTACAGGGGAACCAGACGGCGGCCTGAAGGAGGAAGTGATGACCATGCCTGAGCTGACGGCAGAAGGTGCCCTGAGCAGAGAGGGAGCTGCGCTGCGCGGGGGAGCGGTGGTAGGAACACCCGCCCTGTCCCCAGTTCTCAGCAAAGCTCCTGAAGACCTGCAGAGGTTTCCAGGTCACAGAGCCACTGTGTGCAGGGGAGGGGTTTGGAGTTCAGTTATCTCCTCGGATAACGAAGAGTCCTGGATATGACACCAGTGGTTTGGAGTTCAGCCCGTGGGCGGTGAAAGATCCTCAGAGCCTTCTAGCATTTCCTTCTGGTAAACTGTTCTGGCAATACTTAGGCTGGGGACAAGACTCATGTCACCAGGATGAGAGCCTGGACCAAGGCAAGGCTGCCAGGCTGAGGGTGGGAACCAGCAGCCAAAGCTTCTCAGGATGCTTCCTCAATGCATCAGAGACTGTCAACAGGAGGGGGTGGCATGGAAAATTCCCAGGCTACTCCCAAGCTTATACCAGCCAGGCTAGCAGGCCATCGGGCACATGTGGGTAACTGAAATCATCTCCTCATTGGCCTTCAATCCCAGCTTCTGTTTTGTCTTATACATGCTTCCTTTTTTCTTCCTCTCTGCTACCAACTCATTTCCATTCTCCCTCAAGAATGTGCAGTTTGGTAACTTCCCTTTTTCATTGTTTGCTTTTTATGGTCTTTATGTCATCGCCTCCCTAACAAGCCTTTGGTTGACATATGCTCTCTCTCTCTCTCTCTTTTCTTTCTCTTATTTCTTGGTCTTTCCTTCACTGTTTCTTCCTCCAAGCCCCTGGAACATGTCCAGGGCCAGGACACCTCCGGACCGATGGAGGGTCTGAGTTTGTTCACTGCAGAAGGGCCCTGGGAAGGCCGGCGAGTAAGGACCTGCAGGGCAGGTCTCTCCCACCGCGTCCACGTGGCCCCCGCAGCACAGGGCGTAGGAAGTGGCATTTCGGTCTAGAAGATGTGAAACAGCTAAAGGAGGGCTCAAGTGCAGCTCCCCACAGCCTCCTTGCTGCCTCTGATGTGGGCGGAAGTGAGCTCAGTCTGCAATGCTCCCCTGCTTCCCCTCCCGCCTTCCCTCTCTCCCCCTCCCCCTCCCCCTCCCTC
>SJYW01045797.1:186046-212764 GCA_006410735.1 Raphicerus campestris | reverse complement strand
GTGCTGCCTTGGTTTCCTATGTGAGCTCCTGAGCTCTCCTGGAGGAGATTTTGTTCGTGGAGCACTGTCTAACAGTTGATTTCTGTTGGAGAACAGTGGCTAGAGGCTTCTGCTCTGTAATTTTGGTGACATCACTCCTTAGCATATATTAAATTGGGATCTCCAGAAAGGGATGAGTGAGAAAAAAAATGTAAGGAAACCATGGGTGAACACTTTTCTAGTTTGATGAAAACTATAAACCCACATATATAAAAGAAGTTTAAAACAACTCATGCACAAAACGTGACGAACACTATAGTAAGGAGAGTCATAATCAAATTTCTCAAAACCAACAACAGATGAAAATATTGAAAACATCAAGAGAAAAAAAGCACTTTACCTAGAGAGAAAGAGTGCAGCAGATACTTCACTGAAGCCAATAAAAGAGAAAAAGCACCATTAAAATGTTGAAATGTAAAAAAGAAGATTGTCTAGAATTCCATGCATAGGAAACATATTTCAAAAATAAAAGCAAAGACTCAAAAATATAAAAGTTGATGAACTGATTGCATCTCCAGCAGATCTGTGGTACCAAGAAACAAAAAAAAGTTAAAGAATGTACTTGAGAAGAAAGAAAATGGTACTGAGTGAAAATATTAATCTGCACAAAAGAATGAAATCGCCAACAACGGTAACTAGATGAGTGAGTGTATAACATTTTCCTTATTATTTATTTAAGCTTATCTAGAAGATAATTGAGTATCGAACAAAAAAAATAAAGAGATATGGTGGGATTCTTAACATATGTAAAAATAAAATGTACATAGCAAAACCACAGAGGGCAGGAGAGGGTAAATGAAAACATACTGTTATAAGCTCTTATACTACACATAAGGTGCTATAATATCATTTGAAAGTAAACTAATAAGTTAAAAAGGTATACTGATAACCCTAAGCAATTACATACAAAAATGTGATAGCTAATGTTCATAAAAATATAACAAAAATAAAAAATACCCAATCCAAAAAAAGATAGACAAAAGAAAAGGGGATAAAGAAAAAAATGGAACAAATGGAAAGCAGATAGCAAAATGATAGATTATAATCTAACTATATTAGCTACCACATGAAATGCAAATATTCTACAGAAACCACTTAAAAAGCAAGGACGGTCATAACTGGATATATAAACAAGACCTATACACGCAAGAATTGATGCTTAAGCAGACATAGTTTCAAAATAATGGAACGGAAGAGGGTATAACATCATGATACAAACTGAAGGAGAGTTGAAGTAGCTATGTTGAGATCAGACAAACTTGATTTCAGAATAAGAAATGTTGGAGGTAAAAATGATCGCTTTACAATTCTGAAGGTGTGAATTATTCAAGAGAACATTACAATCCTAAATATGCATTTCATTACAGAGCTGCAAATTCACACAGCGAAAATTGGTGGGATTACAATGAGAAAAAAGACAAGCCCACAGTACAGCTAGAGGTGAAGAGCTCGGGGCTCCTCTGTGAATAGCTGACAGAGTGAGCAGGGAGCTGGTTACGTGTGTGAAATGCTTAGACAGCAGAGCCATTCACTAAACTGACCTAGTTCATGCTCCATTCAGCAATAGCAGATTACCCAAATTTTTCAAGTGTGCGTCTGACACATCAAAATAAACCATATTCCAAGCAATGAAACAATTGTTGACGAATTCAAAGAAGTCGATACATATATGTTTTTTGATAACAGTAGGATTAAGTTAGAATCAATAAGAGAAATATTTTTGGAAAATCCCCATATATTGGGAACTAAATAATATAATTATGAATAATTTATAGTTCAAAACTGAAATGAAAAGGAAAATTAGAAAATATTTTGAAATGAAAATGGTTATGATGCATCTGAGTAAAAGCTGAAAATTTAGGGATTCTTCAAAAGCTACGTGTAGGGGAGTTCATAACATTAAACAGTTATATATTTTTAAAAAAATCTTAACACCTAAAGAAAATTGAATAAAACTCAGCAGTGGCCACAGAACTGGAAAAGGCCAGTTTTCATTCCAATCCCAAAGAAAGGCAATGCCAAAGAATGCTCAAACTACCACACAAATGCACTCATTTCACACTCTAGTAAAATGCTCAAAATTCTCCAAGCCAGGGCTTCAACAGTATGTAAACCGTGAAATTCCAGATGTTCAAACTAGATTTAGAAAAGGCAAAGAAACCAAAGGTCGAATTGCCAACATCTGTTAGATCACTGAAAAAGCAAGACAGTTCCAGAAAAGCATCTGATTCTGCTTTATTGACTAGGCCAAAGCCTTTGTGTGGATCACAATAAACTGTGGAAAATTCTGAAAGAGATGGGAATACCAGACCACCTGACTTGCCTCCTGAGAAATCCGTATGCAGGCCAGGAAGCAACAGTTAGAACTGGACATGGAACAACAGACTGGCTGGTTCCAAATCAGGAAAGGAGTATGTCAAAGCTGTATATTGTCACCCTGCTTATTTAACTTCTGTGCAGAGTACATCATGAGAAATGCTGGGCTGGAAGAAGCACAAGCTGGGATCAAGCCTGCTGGGAGAAATAGCAATAACCTCAGATATGCAGATGACACCACCCTTAAGCAGAAAGTGAAGAGGAACTAAAGAGCCTCTTGATGAAAGTGAAAGAGGAGAGTGAAAAAGTTGGCTTGAAACTCAACATTCAGAAAATGAAGATCATGGCATCTGGTTCCATCACTTTATGGAAAATAGATGGGGAAACAGTGGAAACAAGGAGAGACTTTATTTTGGGGGGCTCCAGCATCACTGCAGATGGTGACTGCAGCCATGAAATTAAAAGACGCTTACTCCTTGGAAGAAAAGTTATGACCAACCTAGATAGCATATTCAAAAGCAGAGACATTACTTTGCCAACAAAAGTCCATCTAGTCAAAGCTATGGTTTTTCCAGTAATCATGTATGGATGTGACAGCTGGACTATAAAGAAAGCTGAGCACTGAAGAATTGATACTTTCGAACTGTGTTGTTGGAGAAGACTCTTGAGAGTCCCTTGGACAGCAAGGAGATCCAACCAGTCCATCCTAAAGGAAATCAGTCCTGAATATTCATTGGAAGGACTGATGCTGAAGCAGAAACTCTAATCCTTTGGCCACCTGACGTGAAGAGCTAACTCGAAAAGACCCTTGATGCTGGGAAAGATTGAAGGCAGGAGGAGAAGGGGACAACAGAGGATGAGATGGTTGGATGGCATCACTGACTCAATGGACATGAGTTTAAGTAAACTCTGGGAGTTGGTGATGGAAAGGGAAGCCTGTGGTGCTGCAGTCCATGGGGTCACAAAGAGACAGCATTGAGCGACTGAACCGCGACTGAAAAAAAGGAACAGAACTTAAACTCAAAAGCAGAAGAAATTAATGAAGATCAGAATGTAAATTACTGAAATAGAAAAACAACGAAATAAGAGTGAAACAATGAAACCAAGGAGCTCATTCTTTAAGAAGATCAATAAAATGAATAAAGCACAAAATTTCAACATCTGGAATGAAAGAGCTGACATTACTCCAGAATGTGTAGATATTTTGGATATTAAGAGTATAGTGGTAAAGAATCCGCCAGCCAATGCAGGAGGTGCAGGAGATTCCAGTTCGATACTTGGGCCAGGAAGATCCCCTGGAATAGGAAGCGGCAACCCACTACGGTATTCTTACCCGGGAAATCTATGGGCAGAGGAGACTGGTGGGCTATAGTCCGTGGGGTCACAAAAGAGTCAGACAGGACTTGGCAACTAAACATAAACACACTCTTCTCCCCCCATGGACACCCCAGAATTACAACCACTTATAGAGCAGTTCTCCGGGTTCCCTTTCCCCGCTGCTCTCCACCCGGGTGCCCTTTCCCAATAAAATCTCTTGCTTTTTCAGCACATGTGTCTGCTTGGACAATTCACTTCCGAGTGTTAGACAAGAGCCCAGTTTCGGGCCCTGGAAGGGGTCCCTCTTCCTGCAACAAATGGCGACTCTGCCAGGACTCTTCTTCGCTGAGACTGACATCCTGACCACTCGGGGCACTCAGGGGCCAGCTTGCGGGCCAATAGACCAGACCCAGCGGCCGAAAGTGGGACCCTTTAGTCCCTGGTCTCCTCCTGACATGGACAACTGGCCAGAGTGCCCCAACCGGTAAGGAGCAAGAGACTTTATTCACCTCTCTCCCCTTCCCTCTCTCTTTCCTATCCTTCCCTGTTTTTCTAGTCCCCCGGTCCTGGATGCAGGAATCTGGTCGAAGGACCCTCAGCCTGAGCTGAGGACCGGAGACTGATCACCTCCTCTTGGCAGAGAACTCGAATTCTAATTCTGGTCTGGTCTGATTTCTGGTAGGGCCGAGTTCCAGTCCTCTCTTCTCTGGAGGCCCAGGGAAAAGTCCCATAATGCCTGGGTGTCTGTAGGTGGCAGGAGACGTCTGTAAGGCCGCCCCTTTCGCCCCCTCCATCCCGCCTCCTCCCCCTTCTTCTTTCAACCTGGCTTCCTTTCCTCCCATGAAATCTTTGATGTTAGTACTTGGATCTGAAGTTCTGTGTCTCTATAGGAGGTTTTCTGAGACTGTATTCTTGTATTTAAGGGCTTCCCTGGTGGTGCAGAGGTTAAAGTGTCTGCCTGCAATGTGAGAGACCTGGGTTCAATCCCTGGGTCAGGAAGATCCCCTGGAGAAGGAAATGGCAGCCCACTCCAGTACTCTTGCCTGGAGAATCCCATTGACGGAGGGGCTTGGTGGGCTACAGTCCACAGGTCGCAAAGAGTCGGACACGACTGAGCGACTTCACTTTCACTTCATAGAGCACTTGGGGCTTCCCTGGTGGCTCAGACGGTAAAGAATTCACCTGCAGTGGGGGAGATCTGGGTTGGATCCCTGGGTTGGGAAGATCCCCCGGAGGATGGCTTAGCAACCTACTCCAGTATTCTTGCCTGGAGAATCCCCATACACAGAGAAGCCTGGCAGGCTATAGTCCATGGGGCCGCAAAGAGTTAGACATGACTGATCAGCAAAGCCCAGCACATCACAAGAAGCTGGGCTTCCCAGGCGGCGCTAGTGGTAAAAAAGCAGGCTGACAACGCAGGAGATGTGAGAGATTCAGGTTCAGTCCCTGGCTTGGGAATATCCCTTGGAAGAGGGCATGGCAACCCACTCCAGTATTCTTGCCTGGAGAATCTCATGGACAGGGGAGCCTGGAGAGCTACAGTCCTTGGGTTGCAAAGAGTCGGACATGACTGAAGCAACTTAGCACGGTAGAGCAGTTACCTGTGAGAACAACCTGAAGATGAGCTGAAAAGATTTTCCGCAATTAAAGACACAGAGAGGGAACCACGATGAGACGAGTAAGAGGAGCAGAGACGTGGTGACGTCAGGACCCTGTTCTCAGGCAGCAACAAACAAATGGGGGGGAGTCACAGCTGCAGAGGTTCTCCCCAGGGAGCAAGGGGTCCTGCAGAGACAAGACGAGGCCCCAGAACACCTGGCTTTGAAACCATCAGGTTTCACACCCAGAAGACCCAGGTGATTGTAGGGGACACAGACTCCACGCTTGCAGGGCACACACGAAACCGCACGTGCTCCGGTCCCAGGGCAGAGGCAGCACTTGGAGCGGAGGCTGGTTCAGGCACCATTGCTGATCTTGGGGAGCCTCCTGGAGAGGCAGGTGGGACCTGAGACTCCTCCTGGGGAAGGAGGTGACGGCGGCAGGCATTCAGGGAGCCCGCTCTACCGGGCAACGTGAGTGCAGACAAGCGTCCCTCTGGCATCTTTCCTCTGGTCTGTTAACACCAAGGCCCAGCCCTGCACCCCAGCAGGCCAGGGGCCCCATGTCTTCCTTGGCTTCACAGCCAACTGCCTGGGAAGCTGACCGCACCTTCCCTGTGCTCACAGCCACCCCCTGAGGGTGGGCTCACAGCCAGCTAGGCCAGGGCCGGGCACCACCTACCAGTGGACCCTCAGCACAGCAAAAGTGTGCAGGCAGCCCACCTAGGGAGCAGCCCCAAAGCGCCAGCTCTAGGAACCAGACAGGAGCAGGCCCCCAAACCCGGAGGGCGCCTCTGTGTACAGGACAGTTCTACAGCCAGCGCATTCTTCAAGGTGAAGACTGAATGCTTTCCCCTCGAGATGAGAAACAAGACAGGGTGTCCACCCTCCCACTTCCATTCACTGTATGAAAGCTTCTAGCCATTAAGGCAAGACCAAGCCACACCAACTGCTAAGACAGGGGAACCAGTGTCTCTATCTGAAGACGACGCGGTCGTCTTCGTAAGAGATCTAGCGGACGTCACCTACCGCTGGGGAAAAGTTCATTTAGAGAGGTTGTAGAATAAAAGATCAGCCTACAAAAATCAAAATTGTATTTCTCTGTATCAACAAAGAATACTTTGAACTGAAAGTTTTTAAAAAACACTATTTGTAGTAGCCGTTAAATAATCAACTGTTTTGAGGTGAATCTGATAAAAGATGTGCAAACTGCATAAAACTGAAAATTATAGAACATGACGGAAAGAAGGTTTAAAAATTTAAATAGAGAGTTCCCAGTTTATAGCTCAGAAAACAAGACATTTCGATATTGATTTTCCTCAAATTGATCTGTAGATTCAGTGTTATCCCAGTAAAAAATCCTGTGTGCTTTTCTATACAAATTAATAGTCTGATTTGAAAATCTGCACAGAAATTCAAGGAACCTAGAAAAGTCAAAACAATTTTGAAAGAGAAGAACCAAGGAGGAGTAACTTTAACTGATTTCAAGACTAGCTGTAAGGCTAAAACAATAAAGTGTGGTGTTGGTATAAAGGTAGAAAATAGATCAGTGGGACAGAATCTCAGGCCCATACACAGATGGACAACTTTTTGGAAAAGATGAAAAATCAAATCTGTGGAGAAAAGAGTTTTTTATGCAAATGGTGTTCAAACAGTCTTTAGTTGATATTTTTATATGGTGATCAAACAATTGGATAAGCATATTCAAAATATAGACTTTGAGTCACAACTCACACCATGTAATTAAGTAAAAAGCGATTCTAGATATAAATGCTAAACCAAAACCTTTAACATTTCTGGAAAAAAAAGAACAGGAGAATATCTTTGTTATCTTGTGTGTTAGTCAAAAATTTCTTTGCTACAACACCAAAAACATATACATTAAAATAAAAGATTAATTGGATTTCATCAAAGTTTAAAACTTGTGATCTTCAAAAGACTGTTGAGATCATAAAAAGTCAGCCTTGGAGAAAATATTTGCAAATGATTAATATAACAAGAAATTTGTATTCTAAATACATAAAGAACTCTCAAATGGCAATAATAAGTGGGGAAAGTCGATTTTTTTAAATGGAAAAAGAAGTTCAAGGAGCTATACATAACAAAAAGTATATGTGGATAAAAAGGAAGCGCACGTGAAGAGATGCTCAGTTCTGTTAGTCATTAGAAAATTTCAAATTAAAACGGCAAGGCGGGAAATTCCCTGGTGGCCTAGTGGTTAAGACTCTGGACTTCCAGCGCAGGGGACTTGAGTTCAGTCCTTAGCTGGGGAGCTAAGAGCTCACACGCTGCACGGAGGAGACAAAATATAAAAAGTAACAAAACTGCAAAAAATAAAACACACTTCACTTTTTAAAAAGTCCTTAAAGCTTCATACGACAGAGGATGAGATGGCTGGATGGCATCACGGACTCGATGGACGTGAGTCTGGGTGAACTCCGGGAGTTGGTGATGAACAGGGAGGCCTGGCGTGCTGCGATTCATGGGGTCGCAGAGAGTCAGACACGACTGTGCCACTGAACTGAACTGAAACTAAAGCTTTGTATGTATTAAAAAAAAAAAAAAAAAGGGCAAGAGACCGTATAGCCCTCTTAGAAAATAGGCAAAAATTAAAAATATTGACCATACTGACTATTGGCAATAGTGTGGAGAAGCTCTAATTCTTTTTTTTAATACTTATTTATTTGTTTATTTGGCTGTGCCAGGTCTTAGTTGTGGCACATGGGATGTAGCTTCCTGACCAGGGATCGAACTCAGGCCCCCTGCACTGGAAGCATGGAGTCTTAGCCACTGGACCACCAGGGATGTCTTAGCAGCTCTAATTCTTACACATCAAGAATGGAAACACAAAATGGTACAACCACTTTGCAAACACTCTGACATCATTTTTTAAAATTTTATATATATATATATATACATATTTTGTGTTCTAACCAATCTGCTTCATACTGACTCATACAAAAGTATTTTCGCAGCTTTATAAAATCTGTTTTTGACAAAAAAGTGGGAATTCAGGTTGTGCCTGGAGAAAGGTGTTGTAGCCATCATCTTGATGGTGATAGTTCAAGACTCTCTCAAAAGGGAGTCAATGATTCTGCTAGCAACGTGCGCAGAACGTGGGTTCTCCTGTGTATTTACAGGCGCACTGCTGAGGTTTGACTCCCAGCCACTTGAGTTTGGTACGGGTGGGTCTTTGGCAAGTTTCCTTCTCCAAGCGCATGACATTGTTGAGAAGATCTAATAGACGGAGTGGTAAGGGCTCAATAAATGAAGGCTGTTATATTTTTATGTTGAAGTGTGGTTGGTGGAGATGCAGGGGGCGGGGGGTGTTTCATAGCTCTGGTCGGATGCTAAAAGAGTCCCGTGACTCAGAAAGGCAACAAGTCTTCTGATAACTGAAGCTGTGAAAACAAATGAAAAGGCTCAGGGACGGTCCGGAACCCTGGGGGGACATCTGAGCTTAACAGACAAGACGACTGAGAAGCAATACACAGGGGAGGTGAAAGCAGGAAAAGCCAGGGTCAGAGAAGCCAAAAGAGAAAATAATTTTTTTAAAAATGTTATCAAATACTGCAGCCCTGTGAAAGCAGCTCAGCTGTAAGACAGATCCCCTGGATTCAATGAGTTTGTGTTGGTGGGGTTTTTTTGAGATATAATTGACATAGAACATTATACTTCTTTCAGGTGTACAGTGCAATAATTTGACATTTGTCCGTACTATGGAATGATTATCACAGTAAGTCTGGTCAGCGCTGACTTTCTTTATTGCTTCGTTGCTTTGCAAGGCCGCGTTAGCCGCTGCTGCACTGCAGAATCCGCTGCTTGGACATGCCCGTCCCCGCTGCCGCCGCAGAGCCCTGAGTGGAGCTGCCTGCGCTGCGCAGCGGGTTCACCTGCTTCACACGCAACATCAGCCGTGCGCACCTGTCGACCCCAGTCTCCCGACTNTGTTGGTGGGGTTTTTTTGAGATATAATTGACATAGAACATTATATTTCTTTCAGGTGGACAGTGCAATAATTTGACATTTGTCTGTACTATGGAATGATTATCACAGTAAGTCTGGTCAGCGCTGACTTTCTTGATTGCTTTGTTGCTTTGCAAGGCCGCGTTAGCCGCTGCTGCACTGCAGAATCCGCTGCTTGGACACGCGCGTCCCCGCTGCCGCCGCAGAGCCCTGAGTGGAGCTGCCTGCGCTGCGCAGCGGGTTCACCTGCTTCCCGCGCAACATCAGCCGTGCGCACCTGTCGACCCCAGTCTCCCGACTCATCTCACCCCTCCTCCCTCTTGAGGTCCATCCATTTGTTCTCCACCTCCGTGTCTCTGTTTCTGCTTTGCCAGTGGGTTCACCTGTACCATTTTTCAAGAGCCTGCATATATGCGTTGACTTATGATACTCCTTATCCTCTTTCTAACTTACTAACATTGGCCTGTGCGAGAGCTGTTCCACCAGAGCGGCGGGGAAGCAGGCAGGCGGGAAAGGGTTGTGAATGAATGCTTTGGAACTGTTGGCAGTTCATTCAGACAACTTTTTCAAGAACTTTAGAAATGAATTTAAACCGGAAAAAAAAAAAAAAAAAAGGAGAAGAAGAAGGCTGACTGTAGGCGTTAGTAGGTCAGAGAGTTTTCCCCACACTGCTGGCCTAGGGCAGGGCAAAAGTCACCTTCGAGGGTGGGTATGTTGATGGGAGTGGCTATGTTCTATTAAAAGTTTCTTCATGGAGACAGGCAATGGTAGTAGGCAGTATCTGATTCTGCCAGAGAGGATGAATTGGAGATAATAAGACAAAAACTGGGGTCTGAGGTTTCAGGGAGATGGTTAGAAAAACTGAGCAGACAAAGAATGCAGCGACTTGAAGGAAGCCCTTAGCACAGGCAACAGAGAGGAGGGCACCGAGTCTAGATGTAGGAGATGAAAACCACAGGTCTTGGCAGCCGATTGGACGGAGGAAAGATGAGGCTGGAGGTCTGAAGCCTGGGTCTGGCTTGGGGGACAGTTGCTCCCGATGACTAACGGGAAACCTCGCAGACACAGTCACAGCTGCAGAGAGTACAGTCCTTAGGAAACCTCTGTGTTCTGGCCACAAACCACAGTGCTGACCAAAATTCTCACCTCCATCCAGGACTAGCTACATAATTTCCGGGACTCACTGCCAAGTAAGTGAACATGTGGGACTTCTTGTTCAAAATTGTTAAACGTCTCAAACAATACCCCAGAGCATTCAAGCAAGGAGCCATTCTAAGTGCTGGACGAGGTGCGACCACACAGGTCAGAAGACCGTAAATCTGACTGCACCTCCGCCTCCAGCCTGGCCGCTGGCAGGGGCAGGTTAGCTACTGGACTTCCAGAAGCAGGCTACATTTACACAAAATGGAACCTCTTTTGCTTCTTTTTTTTTTTTTTTTTTGACTAATGGTTTTCAATAATGCTTTACTATATCAATAACTTAAGGAACTTCTTTTTACTGGGGTCCTAACTTTTTAGCCTGCCTCAACAGCCCATTTTTCTCAGTCTCCCAATCTGTGACATAGAATAAATAGCTGTCCTTCAAAGATGTTTTCTCTTTAACAGAGCTTTTTTTTTTTTCTTTCCTCCAACTCACAGCTCAAACCACTGTAGCATGTCAGGGTGCGCTCTCCAGGATGATTGGAAAAGCCCCTGGAAGGTGAGTTTCTCCAGTGCCTCAAGCCAACAAGTGCATTTTGGGAGCTGGTTTGAAAGTGAACACAAGTTCCAAAGCCTTGGGCAGCAAGCTGTAGTCCAACGCTGCTGTTCTCTCAGGGACCTGTGGATGCCTTAGCTGGCTAACCTGCGAAGAGAATTTTGTGTAGTCAGCGGGGGAGGTTTTCCTCTGACCAGGAGTCCAGAGCCACATCCTGCCCATCCAGCTCACCACAGTTGTTCTCTGACCTTAATCGACTCACTTAACCTCACTTGGCACCTCTGCCTCTGGTGACATAGGGCATCTGGATCTTCAAGATCCAAAATTCACTTTTCTATTAATTTTGCTGTCATTCCACAAAGCTCCCTAGGCCCTAGCATGTCAGGATATTCAATAATGA
The DNA here is from genome assembly GCA_006410735.1 of Raphicerus campestris. Lineage (NCBI taxonomy): Eukaryota > Metazoa > Chordata > Mammalia > Artiodactyla > Bovidae > Raphicerus > Raphicerus campestris. Next base: position 201,432 of record SJYW01045797.1, on the reverse strand, counting down.
ACATTTCATAACGAAGAACAAATTAAAATTTCATCTTCAGCAATTGCAGTGATTACATACACACATTTTTTGGATTTAGATTTTCATATATTTTTTAGTCATGACAACTACTATAACCAAATATCCGAATTGCTCTATCATAAAGGTTTTTGACAATTGTAAAGCATTTCCATATTTTTCATGTATGAAAATGTTCTTATACATCTTCTTTGTGAAACCAAAACAGCTTTGATATTTAACTTTCCTATTAATAAGATTTCAGAGAAATTAAAATATTTTGGCTCATTCACAAATAAAATGTATTATAAATTATTATTCACTTGCTCTTTACCTCAACTTTTTATTTTTTAATATTTATTTTATTACATTTGAAAATGTATGTAATTTATAAATAAATAATATTTAGAAATCAGAGGTAAATGCTGAAAAATTTCTATTGACTGCTGTGTTCTAAACTATATATATTGTGGTCTGCATAATTACCTATCATTGATATTTAGGAGATATTCCAAAACTGGGTTGGTACTTTGTTCTAAATGAGCTCTAAGTTGTTCTTTTTTTTTCCATTTATCTCTGAGTTTATTATTTTTAACAATTCATTGTTATCCCAGGTTATCCCAAGGAAAGAAAGTTAATCTTTCTTTTAAAGAGGTGGGCGGTCTTCTGGTTTTTGCAAAAAAGAGTTTAATTTGGAGACCCAGGCCAGAACTAGTCTTAAACTGCTTTGTGCTTCAAAATTTAGTGAAATGTGGCTAACTCTTTATCTTTTCTTATAAAACATAGTTTAACAGAGCTATTTAATATTTAATTTAATCATTTCTAAGGCATATCCCAGGTAGCTCAGTGGGTAAAGAATCAGCCTGCAATGAGGGAGACCCAGGTTCTATCCCTGGGTTGGGAAGATCCCCTGGAGAAGGGCATGGCAACCCACTCCGGTATTCTTGCCTGGAGAATTCCATGGACAGAGGAGCCTGGCAGGCTACCGTCCATGGAGCCACAAAGAGTCGGACACAGCTTAGCAACTAAACAGTTTCTACACTCCATCTGACAAGCTTATCTTTGAAGGTTCAGCTGACTTACAGCCTCTTTAGTGAAAACACTCGTGGTTAATCTGGAATATTTACACACAACTATGTCTCAGACTGTCACCCACAGGTTTAAAATCTTATCTTCTCTGCTGGAATATGAGTTCTACACACAGTTTTCTTTTGTTTTTTAATTCACCTCCACATGCCCAGTGTTTAGAACAGATCAGCTCGTTGTTGATAAATGTCTGAAAAATTCCAGAATGAATGACAGAAAGAAAGGAAGAAAGAAGGAAGGGAAGAAAGAAAGAGAAAGGAAGGAAGCAGGGAAAGCTTGACTAAATGAATGGATGAAGACATAAACAAATGGCATTTAGAGGAGACGTTGCTGTTAGAGCTATTGGAAGAGAGCAACGCATCTCTCATCCAGTCTTCTCTGTTGGGCAGTCAGGAGACGCAGTCCTGAGCACTGGGTGCAGAGGAGACTCAAAGGTTGGTAGCTGGAGCCAAATGTAGCCGGTAGCAAAAAAAAAAAGTTAGCACTAAACCAGAGCTGGGCAGATAATCGAAAGAGCTTCCGGTTCAAAGAGCATAAACGTGAAAGTCGGAATCCAAGTGAAAATCAAAGGAAGGAAGGAATGCTAGAGCGAAGGAAAGAGACGGAATCAAGAGAAATCCCAAAGGAGAGGGAGCACTGTGACTAGCATCCTCTATGAGCTAGTGATGTCGGACATGGCAGAAGCGACTTAGCACCCAGCACCGTGTTCTCAGCATCCGCATTGACTCAGAGTCGGACCCTGGAAGCTCGCGCTCCTGCGTTCATACTGCTGCCCACCAGATGCCTTTCTCTGATGCTGACACTTCTCTCATTTGCAAACCAAGGATGACAGTTTAGCTCCCTTGCAGGGCTGATGTGAGAAACTAACTAAAACGTGTCTGTAAAGCATTTAGCATCATTCCAACATATAACCAGTGATAAATGTTAGCTATTGTTATTAGGAGGCCCTGATTCATTTGGACAGATGAGGTAAAGTAAGAGAATAAAACATCTATATGGGTCTTGGTGGCTCAGACGGTAAAGAATCTGCCTGCAACATGGGAAACCCAAGTTTAATCCCTGGGTCGGGAAGACGCCCTGGAGAAGGGAATGGCAACCCACTCCAGGTATTCTTGCCTGCAGAATTCCATGGGCAAAGACTACAATCAATGGGGTCTCAAGGAGTCGGACATGACTGAGCAACTAAGACTTCCGTGGGTCTTGGATGCAGTGACAGCATTTTTTTAAGCTTTTTATGTTGGAATATAGCTGATTAACAATGTTGTGACCATTTCAGTTGCTCAGTAGAGAGACTCAGCGATACATACACAGGTATCCACTCTCTCCCAAACGCCCCTCCCAGCAGGGCTGTCAGATAACAGTAAGCAGAGTTCCTGTGCCATAGAGTAGGTCCTCACAGGGTGACAGTATTTACCAGTTGCTTAGACCAGACCTCATTATGCATGTTGTCTTGGTAACTAACGTGTTCTTTCACTCGCATAGATTGTCTTAGAACATATTTAGCATATCCAAATCAGAAATAATTTTTGAAACACAAAATAAAAGATGTAAATTATAAAGAAAAACATGTTAAATCACACTGGGTAAACATTTTAAATTTCTGAAGAGAAGACAAACTTTAAATTTCTGAACAGAAGACCAAAAAAATGAAAAACTACACTAGTAATTTAAAAATGCAGATAAAATACAATGGTGATCTTGCTTCTATAATAAGACAGAGGGGGTTATAGAGCAAACCCCCCACAGGGACCAGGTAGAAAAGCTGGACACATTGTAAAGAGTTTGAGTTAGACACAGTGGGAGGAGAGAGGGATAAATTAGGAGGTAGGGATTAACATATAAGCACTACTATATATAAAATAGATAATCAACAAGGATCTACTATATAGCATGGGAAACTATACTCAATATTTAGTAATAATCTATAAGGGAAGTAATCTGAAAAGATGTATATATAACAGAATCACTTTGTTGTACACTTGAAACTAATACAACATTGTGAATCAATTATGCTTCAACTAAAATAATTTTTTTAATTAGACAGGAGCTTCCTTGGCGATCTAGTGGTTAAGGCTCTGCACTTTCTCCACGGGGAGCACAGGCTCAGTCCCTGGCTGGGAACTGAGATCTCAAGGCTGCCTGGTGCACCAAGAACTTTTTTAAAAATTAGACAGAGTGTGTTCTATTACAATGACAAGCGAGAAATTAGTAGCAGAAAGATAACTAGAGAATACCTAGATGTTGAGAAATTAGACAATATTTTCCTAATAACCCATGGCTCAAATAATTAAATAAAATGTAGATGACATTGATGAGAATTAAAATATGGCTTATCAAAGCACTGAGAAGTATATAGCATTGATGAAAATATTAGAAAAGGAAAAAGTACATGTAATGAATTATTTTTATTGATCTAAGTACCCATTTTTTAGACACTTGAAAAAGAGCAAATTAAACCCCCCCCAAAAAAAGTGAGAGAAAGGAAATACATACGAAAGCAAGAAGAAATGAAAGGCAAAGTGTAGAGCAAATTAACAAGACCAAACGCCATGGTCTTTAAAAAGCCTTACAAAAGTCGTAAATCCGTGCTGACTGGCATTTTTAAAAGAAAGGTGAAAATAACTAATACCAGGAATGAAAACGAAGTCATCACTACAGATATTTATTCCAGGTAGGCATCTACCCTTCAAGACTAAAGGAATTCACATTAATGGAATAAAGGAAAAACAATTATGTGATCGTTTCAATAAAAACAGAAAAGGTATTTGATCGAGTTCAACATCTATTCAAAATTACTTTTCTAAACTAGGAATAAAAGGAAATTTCATTAAACTTATTTTTTTTAATAAAAACCAGCCAGCTTTATTTTCATGGAGAAATATTAAAAGCTTTTCTCCTTGGATCTTGAATGAGGCAATGATGTTAAATCATTTTCTTAAATCAGAGTAGAAAAATCAGAATCACATTTAGGTTAAAATGCAATATGGATGGACCTAGAGATTGTCATACTGAGTGAAGTAAATCAGTGAAGACAGATCCCAAATGATATCATCTATATGTGGAATCTTTAAAAATGGTACAAATGAACCTATTTACAAAACAGAAACAGCCATAGGCATAGAAAACAAGCCTTCAACCAGGGGGGAAGGGAGGTGGAGGAATAAACTGGGAGATTGGGATAGACGTTACTGTAACTAATAAGGACCCACTATATAGCACAAGGAACTCCACTCAGTACCCTGTAATGGTCTATATGGGAAATGAATCTTAAAAAGAGTGGATATATGTGAATGTATAACTGATGTGCTTTGCTTACACCTGAAACACACCAATAAAAATTAATTCTAAAAATGGAAGCTAAAAATAACCCATCTTAAAAAAAATTCAACTTACTCATGAAAGAAAGTAGTCATTTCTGAAAATGCATGTCGATGCCTGGCATCTGAAGCATCCTTTTTCTGGGAGGAGGGAGGAAGGGAGAAAAAGACAGAAGATCTCTGGCTCTCTCTCAACCATTTTTCTTTTTTTTCCTATTTTTTTTTTTAATATGAAAAGGCATTTAAAAGACAGAAAATCGTAAGCAGTTCCAGAGGCTCACGTTAACACGTAGGTGCTACTGGTGTGAAAGAACGGAGGACATGGCAGAAAGCCAGACAAGCTGGGTGATTGATGGAGGTGCAGGGGAGAGGCGAGCGGGGCTGGGAAATGAAACACTTGCAGCCTGTGGAGTCCGGTTTTGAAAGTCTCTGTATTTTACATTTTGCTTCTATTTTATTTTCTATTATGGTGTCATAAATGCTCCCGAATCCTGCTACAAATTAGATCATTTGCTTTTCACTGAGTCAGAAACAGCTGTTATCTCTTTTGACTAAGATGAGAAAGTATCAAACTGCAGAAATAAAATGGATTGAAATAAGTCGACGGGGGCTTCCCTGGCAGTCCAGTGGTTGGGAATTTGCCCTCCACCGAGGGCTTGGGAAGTGGTGGTGTTGGGGAGTTAGAGGTGTGCGCAGGTTCAATCCTGGGTCAGGGAACTAAGATCTCACATGCATCATGGCCAAAAAAATAGAACATAAACAGTTCAATAAAGGCTTTAAAAAAATGGCCCACATTAAAAAAAAATCTTGAAAAAGAATAAAANGAGGTGTGCGCAGGTTCAATCCTTGGTCAGGGAACTAAGATCTCACATGCATCATGGCCAAAAAAATAGAACATAAACAGTTCAATAAAGGCTTTAAAAAAATGGCCCACATTAAAAAAAAATCTTGAAAAAGAATAAAATAAAATAATGGATGGTCCATGGTTTCTTACACAATCCTCCCAAAATTAAAGCCAACATTTCTCCCTATTACCATTGTCACAAAAGGACAGTCAGCTGTAGCCTGGATTTAATAGAAATATATGAACGTAAATAAAAATAACCCAAGGCAGTAGGAAAAGCCCAACACTCACAGCCAAATTTAAATTGCTATTTTCAGTTATCATGACCTGTCTTACAATGATCATTCATAAACTTTCTTATTCCAACTAAATTTAATATTTGGGCTTCAAGTAAGTGAGATGAATCCTACTCTACTGTGCAGATTACAAGTTAACACAAACATCTAATTTTTGCCAGTAGAATCTGTATAAAAATCCCCATTTACCAGGGATTACAGTGCAAATAAAAATTCCACTCAGACATAAAGTCTATGCTCCCTCCTCCCTAAATGTGTTACATTGATTGAAACACCAGAATTGTCACTGGGACAAAATGCTTAGCATGTTGCCCTTTACGCGTCATCTTGGTGGTTTCTTATAGGCACAGCCAGAGAGTCTTGGCAAAATCGAGGGCTCCCGGCCGTAACAAGATCAACGATGTAGACGATGCCATTCTGGATTCAATCACCCGTGGGCCATTAAACGCTGGCTTTATAAAATATAAATAAATAAAGCCACGAATCTGTTGGCTGAGTTTTGCCAGCGCTTCTGGTACTGAAGCTCCCCAGCCCACTCTAATCGAGGCTGTAAACCGCCTGTGATTAAACTGGTTTTCCTGTGGGAGGGAAACAAAGATACATTGAAGCCAGGCAGGTAACAGCGTCCTTCTCCAGACTTCATGGAGCCAAATTTCGCGGCGCCAATCAATATGGAGCCGCAAGCTTGTTTTAAATGCCTTGCCACGGGAATTGGCTCGCAGCCACCAGAGCAGAGTGAGGGAGACGAGCTGATGTGGGGTGCAGGGAGGGGAATACTGTTTGCCTCCCTGGAGTCTGTGTGTTTGTATACCTTGCTAACAATCAGCATTTTAAGAGAAAGCTATACGTTTAGATTCCCCCAAGTCAGAACTCTTAGAATGTGGCTTGGATCTAGAGAGAACACTTCTGATATGAAGCTCTTGCTTGCAATCTTAAACCACCGCATGTGTACATCCTAAGCGTAAAGGGTCCAGACCTGGAGAGTGATTTATTAAATTTCATTATTTTTAATTTATTTTTTTGGCCACTCCACATAGCATGTGGGATGTCAATTTCCCAACCAGGGACTGAACCCGTGTCCACTGAATCCTTGCAAGGCAAGCGTGGAGTCTCAACCACTGGGCCTCCAGGGAAGCCCTGATTTACTAAATTTGGAGTATTTGGCTTCCCGATTTAAAATTTTTTTGTATTATACACTTTTGGAGTTCTGTACATTCTTGTAACTTGGAGGTATGTATGATGCTTCCTCCAGAGAGAAATCTGGCTTTCAGATATAAAAATCCAAGGAAACAAAAGCCAGTTAAAACTAAGGCAAATATCAAAGGGAATTCAAGTATGTAGTTTCTGAGTTCTGCCTTGAGACTTCACTTTCTTGCCACATATTTGTATTTTTGGTCCTCACAAGAATTCACAGTATTCTTGCTATTTTATAATGATTTTCCAGCAAATAAACTGAAACAGTTATTTAGACTATTTGGGTGATAGAAGGAAATATTTCTCAAAAAGGCCATTATGAGTAACAATAGGAAGTAGAGTATTTATGTATGATTATTACATTTGCAGATAATTTTATAAAGCAGAAAGCTATAAATAATCTGCCATAAATAACAGTGTTTCCTTTTTCTGCTATATAAAATGCAAATCCCTCAGTGATACAATCAAAATACACACTGGTACTTCTCATATTGCCTTTTTTAGCCTTTTATTAAGATTCCAGCCTCTGGAAGGCTGAGCAGGTGTATCTGGGAGTCAAGTAACACGACACTTCTTCTCCTTTACTTACTTGTCCTCATTCCGGACGTTTATTAATTTTTTTCTCCTGAGAGAACAATATGCCTTCCAAATGCATGCAATAAATGTCCAAATCATCCACAGGAGGTGCATTCATTGTTCAGATGAGGGGAGAGCAGAATGTAGTTACGTGTCAGGAGAGGCGGGAGGAGTTTCAATGTCTTAAAAGCGTGTCCGGATGTTACGAGGCTCTGGGAGCTGCCCCGCTGCTCAGACAGCGTGCGTCGGAAAGCTGGGCGGCTCGGCTGAGTCGGTGGGCCTCCTTCCCTCCGTGATGCACAGACCGCAACACGGCCAAGACCTGCCTTCAGCCCACAAGCAGGAAAGGCTGTGTGGCCCAGGCCCTGCTTCTCAGATCAGGGCTGCGCATCCCTCTGCAGACAGCAAGGGGACACAGACAGGAGCGGCTGGGAAGAGGATGACTCTGAAGCCTTTTCTGGAGTGGCAGCTTTACTAGAGGGAGGGAGAGAGGGAGAGTCGCTGCCATTAAAGTAAAATTCCCACTCCTGGGCGTACACCTGGAGAAAGTTTGAAAAGATACATACACCCCCGGTGTTCACTGTGGCACTGCTTACAGTAGCCAAGACTCGGACGCACCCTGCGTGTCCAGTAGATGAACAGGCAACGAGGCAGTGAATATGCCCGATGGAATACTACTCGGCCAGAACAAAGAGGGGAACGGGGCCATCTGCAGCAATGTGGGTGGTCCTGGAGATTGCATACTGAGTGAAGTAAGTCAGAAAGAGAAAGACAAACACCATATGATATCTCTAGGTGGAATCTTGAAAAAAAAACGACAAAAACAAACTTATTTGCAAAACAGACACACAGACATAGAAAAGAAGCATGGCTATCAAAGAAGAAACTTGGGGGGAGGATTAAATTAGGCATTTGGGATTAACAGATACACAACACTATGTATAAAATAGATAACCAACAAAGACCTGCTGAACAGCACAGGAAACCCTACTCAATAGTCTGTAATAACTTATACAGGAAGAGAATCTGAAAATGAATAGATATATGTATATGGATAACTGAATCCTTTTGCTGTACCCCTGAAATTCACACAACATTATAAATAAAGTATATTCCAATGTAAGATAAAAAGTAAAAAGTAAAAGAAAGTGGTCAGTTATTTAAAGATAATATTGAAGCAATACACTAGATGAAGTAATACACTAAATTCATCTAAATTTTAAGGTAATTTTAAGATAAACAAGTTTTAGAGACTTCATAGACGTGTCCGGCTTTAGCAGGATGTGTCCAGATACATGCAGCTCAGAATCATGTCCAGAGCTGACAGCTTCTGCTATTAGGACTACTTGGTGGGAAAGTGTGAGAAGAAAGTCAGAGCAAGAGTCATGCCAAGCTTCTGCTTTTCTCCCCTGCGAGTGGTGTGAACCGGCCAAGTCCTGCTCAAAATAGACATGAAATGACCAAAATGCTGTCACCAACAAATATCACAGAGATTTGTAAAAAGAATCAAATATGATTGTGTAGGTAGGAGCCCTTTGTAACTGGAAAGAAAGGCAGACTTTTAAAATGCATTTATTCCTATAGTTAGCAGACATTTATTAAGCATTTACTATGTGGCAAAGCTCCGCTAGATATGGTTCTTTTAGGGGCTGCACCGCATGGCTCGTGAGATCTTAGCACCCTAACCAGGCAGCAAGCCCACACCTGCAGTAGAAACATGGAGCCCTAACCACTGGCCCACCAATGTCCCTAAATACGTTTCTTATCTTCAAGGAGCCGCCAGGCTAATAAAGACAAACAAATGATCCAGTCACTTCAATTCAGTGCAAGGAGGCCAGTGACAGTCATCTCTGAGTTTAGAGCTGACATTTAAGGGTAGGAATTTCTGACCGTAAAGGAACAAACCACAGAAGACAACTCAGGAAAGAGATTTCTGAGCAAGGAGACACTCAGAGGCGCAAAGGAAGAGCACATTTTACTTATTAGAGGGATGTCACGTTTGAGGAATATCATCTTGTGGAGTCAGCTCAAGTACTTATTTTTCTCCAGCAACATTTCGTGTGGAATAGAAGCAATAGAATTGATTTTTTTTTTTTTTTTTTTGCAGTCGAGGCTTTACCAGGTGATTACAAAAAGGGATTTGACTGTATAAGCCAAAAAGTGATTTAATGGAAGGATCAGAGAGTCAAAACCAGACGTGAGGGAATCATTGGAAGAAAGCACATCCTAAAGTTGATGGATGGGTCTGCAGGAGGGCGGAGAATCCCCCGGGTGAGACGCTGAAGCGTCCAGAGCATACGAGGATTTGCCACATAGAAGCAGAGCACAGGGACTTCCTTGGTGTTCCAGTGGTTAAGCATCCACCTGCCAGTGCAAGGGTCAGGGGTTCGATCCCTTGTCAGACGCCACGGGGAGTGGCAAATGAAAACAAGTGATAGGTAGGTATCATCCCAATTTTGTAAAACTAAATGCTTGGCAGGATACACGAGCACATGTGAATAGTTCCTGCAGGGTGGCTTAGGAGTCAGTGTGATTTTTCCTGTATTCTATATTTTCCAAGTTTTCTTCATTGAATATATATTGCTTATGTACTTCAGAGAAAATAAAAAGCAGATGTAGTGGCCCAGAAACATGAGAGTCAAACCAAAGAAGTAATTAAAAAGGATCTTTCCCAGACCCAAGGAAATGGAGAGGGACCCTGGGCACCCAGGGGCACCCAGTCCGGCATCCACCTGGACTGGACTCCGGGGTAGACAGGCAGCCACAGGGACTGGACTTCCTGTGCTCTCCACCCTGCAGTCAGCCTCGGCTCGCTCACCTGGAAACACAAGGGAAAACCCACACACCAATGAGAAACTCACACGCCAGCATGGGCACACACACACACACACTCCTGAACTTCCTTTTTCTTAAGATGACAGGAAGCCGGAAATGCCGTTAACACAGGCAACCACACCCAGAGCGTCTCAGCCTGTTTCTATGGGGATTGGGCTTGTTTTGTTTTTTTTTTTTTAATTAATTTTCGCTGGAGTATATCTGCTTTACAATGTTGTGTTTCTAAAAGTGATTTCGCTACATGTATGAACAGACGGTTGGGCCCCGTGGAAGGCAAGAGGGACGGACGGAAGGGGCTGCGCGGTTGCCGGCCTCGGTGCCGGGAGCTGTGTGCAGCACCAGCTCCTTGAAGCTTCACAGCAAGTGGGTTAGGTGATGAGATCCCCATTTTTGTCAAGGGAATTAGTGTTCAAATACTTAATTTTCTAAACGTTGGATAGTTTCAATGCCCCTACAGGAATCTGGACACAGGGTATCTGAGTCAGTCGCTTTTTAAGTAGTATCTAACCCTGGGATCCCATGGACTCTAGCCTGCCACTTTCTTCTGTCCATGGAGTTCTCCAGGCAAGAACACTGGAGTGGATTGCCATTTCCTTCTCCAGGGGATCTTCCTACCCCAGGAATTGAATCCAGGTCTCCTGCGCCACAGACAGATCCTTTACTGTCTGGGCCATCGATGGCTGCCCACTCCAGGATTCTTGGGGCTTCACTGGTGACTCGGCTGGTGAAGACTCCGGCCACTCTTCAGCAGAAGCTGAACTTCCTGGGAATGACTAAGGCCCACTCGGAGTGGATTCAGACACCCAACTGGTTCTAGAATCAACCTGATCTTGTTGTGTGACAAAGAACCGTCTCTGTTCTTTACAAGCCAAACCCAACGGCACCTCCGGGATCACTCCCAGCCTGCAACAGAACCTCCCAAAAAGGAGGAGGAGGAGTGCAGGGAGCAAGACAGAGAGGGGCAAGAGGAGGGAGAGAAAGGAGAGGAGGAAGAGAAAGAGGAGGAAGGAGAAGCAGAAATAAGAAAAAGAAAATGGACCTAGTTGGATCCTTAGAGAAGAGGCAAAAAAAAAAAAAAAATCGCTCTGGGACTTCCCTGGTAATCCAGTGGTTAAGAATCTGCCTTCCAAAGCAGGGGACACAGGTTTGATTCCTGGTCAGGGAGGTAAGATCGCACATGCCTTGGGGAAATGAAGTTCACGGGCTGCAACTAGAGAGCCTGAGCGCTCTAAAGCCCAAGCTCTGCAGCATGAAAGACGCGAGAGACATCCCCATGTGCAGCACCCTAGGGGAAGCCCACGAGCCACAGCGAAGACCCAGGGCAGCCAAGCTACTAAAAAGGAAAATTCAGTTTAAAAATCCCTGCTACTACTCACCTTCTGGACCCCTGGCAGCCCTCTCTTACACATGCAATGAAATCACTAACCCATAGAGACACAGATCTCTCTGACAAAATAAAATCATTTCTACCACTTCGTGTAGACGTCAACTGGCTTCCGAAGGGATCAACTGTTCTCATTGACCCAAAAAATCAGCCTCTGCCTTTGACAACATATTCTTTTTAAAGTAAACCCTCTCTCTTTTCTCTAACAGTTATCATTTCTTTCTTCAACATTTCTTTCCCCCAAATTAAGAACAGAGAGTCTCTGCCAGACAAGGTACCCTCAGAAATATCCCTCCAGATGGACTCATCTGAATAAGAGATCACGCACGGAGGGACATCCAAATTAGCGAAGAGGATAATCACCTTGGCTTTGGATTTGCGACCTTTTCTGACTCGCTGGTTTAGAGGATGCTGCGATTTCTTTGGGGATCTGGCTTTTGCACTGAGCTCACTGCCTTTTCCAGACTGAGTGATGAGAGGCATCAAGTGTCTCTGTGTTCCCCTTGTCCTTACTGCAACTTCAGTGGATACACAGAAGAGGAAAAAGAAATTGAGGTCCCTTCTGGCAACAGACTCAGCAAGTAGTTGCGAAGGAACTGGGGTTGTGAAAACGAAACCTTTAATGTACGTGCCAGTCCAGAACCGTTCGCCAATATTTAACTTTCTTTAGTAAATCTGGGTTCTCGAAAGCCATAGTAGGTTACAGGCAGAGCTAAGGGAAATGTTTCTGAGTGTTTCATTGCCAGATCTAATGCAAGTAATCTCAGGCAGAATAGTTGGAAGGTCTTTGGACTCAGGTGGGCTTTTCAACACTGGAAGCTGGGAGTCAACGGGGAGAATTAGAAAGCAGGGACCCAGATCTGCAAGTCAGTCTTGAGATCAAGCTGTTCTCATGAATCCTTCAACTGCACATTGTAGGTGGACAGGGCCACCCGCGTTACTGACATCCTGCATTAGGTGAGGCTTACTGTTCATCACAGCAGTCCCAGTACCGGCCTTCTGGGGATGAAACCCTTGCCTCCTTGCTGTGGAAGCTCAGAGTCTTAAAACTGGATCACCAGGGAAGTCCCCACCTATAATATTCTTAACATGCGGAACAGCGTCTATCATGTAGTAATAGATATTGCTGAATGAATTGCTTACATTATCAAAGACATTTAACTACTTTATACACATCATTGCATTTCAATTACAAACTTGCAATTACCTTACAGGGCATTGGGTCTTACTGTCCTCATTTCACAGATAAGAAGATGAGCCTCAGAAAGGTTAAACAACCTGCCCAATCTAGAAAAAGAGCTGTTTGATTCTAAAACTCCTGTAACAACACACCATCAACTCATCTCACCCTTCAGTTCAGTTCAGTCGCTCAGTCGTGTCCGATTCTTTGTGACCCCATGAACTGCAGCACGCCAGGCCTCCCTGTCCATTGCCATCTCCTTGAATTCACTCAGACTCACGTTCATCGAGTCCGTGATGCCATCCAGCCATCTCACCCTCTGTCGTCCCCTTCTTCTCCCCAGCATCAGTCTTTTCCAATAAGTCAACTCTTCGCATGAGGTGGCCAAAGTACTGGAGTTTCAGCTTTAGCATCATTCCTTCCAAAGAAATCCCAGGGCTGATCTTCCGAATGGACTGGTTGGATCTCCTTGCAGTCCAAGGGACTCTCAAGAGTCTTCTCAAACCAATTATTGAGGAACCATTTATAACCATCCTGACGGCAACAAACTAGTTACCTCAAGTTATTCTAAATTAGCCTTTCAAGAAAATTAAGCATTCCTGTGCTTATTCATGCACTTAGACATGAGATCTGTCCGTGTCTACTGCTGTGTGCCAAAGACGTCACCAGGTTCTGGGAAAATGGACCAAGAAGACCTGAGTTCCTGTGCTTAGAGATCTGGAGAGACCCACGCAAAAGTGGAAAACTACAGCTCAGAAGGCAGAGAGGTCTAGGGTGGTGGGGGATCTGAGCCCTGCTTCCCCCGAAAATGGCAGACACGTGAGAAGAATTAAGAAGCACAGGGTGGGCCTTCCCCGGCAGTCCAGAGGCTAAGACTCTCTGCTCCCGATGCAGGAAGCACAGGTTTGATCCCTGGTCGGGAACTTAAGGTCCTGCTTGCTGCACAGTGTGGCCATTTTTTTTTTTTTATAAAAAAGAAGCCCCAGGCTGAAAACACTGTGTTGGATTCTCATGCACTAAGACGGTCACAGGACAATGTCCATGTTCACTTATTAGACTCTTAGCCTTGGTCTTATCATTTCCAATTTTGGTAGACTGCCCGTCATCCTTCTCCTGGTTTAAAAACTCTTTCAGAGTGGGCTTTCACTCTAAAGGGTTAAGAACTCCGTGCTAACATGCTTTGTTTTCAGGTATTTCATTTGCTAACCCTTTCATCATTGTTGCTGTTTTTCTCTATATATCCATTACATTCATTGTAAATCATGAAGTCAAAAATTAGAATCAGCTCCCACTAAAAAGCACTGGAGCCATGATACGTATCACATAAAAGAGAAGCCCCCCTGTGAGTCTACTCCTGTTTATATATCCCAGGGTGTGGGGCGTTGATTTCTATGTGTGCAAGCAATTCTTGAATGACATGTCATATTCTTGATGTCCAATCAAGTCCCTTAAATTACACCAACTGCAGTCTTTCCATTTCCCCCTTTCCTTTTAATCACCCTCCTCCAATCCAACCAGAGCTTTCGGATTTTCCATCTCTAGAAGTGTCCACATGTTATAGCTTTTAGGCTCACTTCTAAGCAAATTAAAAGTAGTTTAGGAGAAGAAACTAGCAAAAGAAAACACGCACATGAATAAGTTGCAGATTCTAATTAAACAGCTCACTCACTCTGGTGTAGTTTTATTTTCATTGACAGTAAAAACCAAGAAACATTTGTCTGTTTATGCTACAATGCACGCCCTACCTGTGAGGCCCTGTCTTGTGCGTTTACTGTCGTTGCAGTTATAGAACAAGAAAACAGCTATGGGAGTTCACATTTTTAAAAGATTGTGAAACAATTTTGAAAAATAATTGAAATATCACTATTACAGCTATCACCCAAATAATTCAGATGTTTCCATAGCTGCAACAAAAGTTCGCTGCTGTTCACCTGGTTGGCTGGAAATACAGAAATGCATTTCTAGTCAACCGTTTTCTGTGGGTTAAGTGTCATATCTTTTTGTCTTTTCATATTGTACTCACAGAAAATGGTTGAACAGAAAGAGATCAAATCAGTCCGTCCTAAAGAAAATCAACCCTGAATATTCTTTGGAAGGACTGATGCTGAAGCTGAAGCTCCAATACTTTGGCCACCTGATGGGAAGCACCGTCTCATTGGAAAAGATCTGATGCTGGGAAAGACTGAAGGCAGGAGAAGAAGGGGACGACAGAGGATGAGATGGTTGGATGGCATGACCTACTCAATGGACGTGAGTTTGAGCAAGCTCCAGGAGACAGTGCAGGACAGGGAGGCCTGGTGTGCTGCAGCCCATGGGGTCGCAAAGAGCTGAGCACAGCTGAGCAACTGAACTGCACCATTTTCTGTGGGTTCCCCTGTGATTTGCAGCTGGAGCGCAAGCTCTTTTACTGAAAGAAAGAAAGAAAGGGTGTAAGGAGGGAGGGAGGAAGGGAAGGAAGGCGGAGAAGAAAAAGCTGTAGTAGAGGCAGTTTGCAATGTTGCTGCTTTCGCGCTTCCCTCTGGGGCTGCACCCGCCTGCACACGCTCTCTGTTATGGCACACAGATCACAGCTCTGTTTTCTAGGCCCCAGATATTTTTCTAAGCGCTTTTCAAACATCACAACTCAGCTACTTTATAGTTGAGGAACTGAAGGTACGGAGACGTTAACTAACTTTCC
>SJYW01045797.1:125350-161356 GCA_006410735.1 Raphicerus campestris | reverse complement strand
CCAGAATCAGAGTCTTTTCCAATGAGTCAACTCTTTGCACAAGGTGGCCAAGGCACTGGAGTTTCCGCTTTAACATCGTTCCTTCCAAAGAACACCCAGGGCTGATCTTCTTCAGAATGAAGTAGTTGGATCTCCTTGCAGTCCATGGGACTCTCAAGAGTCTTCTCCAACACCACAGTTCAAAAGCATCAATTCTTCGGTGCTCAGCTTTCTTCACAGTCCAACTCTCACATCCATACATGACTACTGGAAAAACCATAGCCTTGACTAGACGGACCTTTGTCGGCAAAGTAATGTCTCTGCTTTTGAATATACTATCTAGGTTGGTCATAACTTTTTTTCCAAGGAGTAAGCGTCTTTTAATTTCATGGCTGCAGTCACCATCTGCAGTGATTTTGGAGCCCCCCAAAATAAAGTCTGACACTGTTTCCACTGTTTCCCCATCTATTTGCCACGAAGTGATGGGACCACATGCCATGATCTTCGTTTTCTGAATGGTGAGCTTTAAGCCAACTTTTTCACTCTCCTCTTTCTCTTTCATCAAAAGGGTTTTTAGTTCCTCTTCACTTTCTGCCATAAGGGTGGTGTCATCTGCATATCTGAGTGTGTAAAATAAAAATGCGTTTTATAGAATTTATTTTCCTTTGATAAAGAGGTACCTCTGGAAGATAAAGGGTGAAGTCTCAGCACGGGTCTATTACATTGACATTAAAATCAATCTCTGAGTGAAGTTCTCCATTATTTTGTTTAAGCTTCACAAAACCAAGCATGTCTAATGGTATATGCTATGGTTGTAGATTAATAGTAAAACAGAGTAGAGCCAGTGTTCAGCCAATTAGAAAGTCCCCGTTGCCTAATCCACCCCACTCACCGTTAAGCGTTTGATATTTGTCTGAAAGCCGGAAACACTGGAAAACCCAGATCTTCTTGTTACGAAAGAGCGCGTGGGGTCAGGCTGCTCACTGCTCAAAAGCCGATAAACAGGGCAGGCTAGTGGGAAGGAAAGCTCACTTGCTTTCAGACGCTAGCAACTGGGCCGGGGCGCGGGCGGCTCATGGAAACCCATCCAAAGGCCACTCCCCTTCCACCTGCAACCAAGGGCGAGAGCTCTCAGAGAGACGGCAGGGGAGGGGGGCGAGCGGGGAAGGGGGTTGCTACGCGCGGAAACAGCGCAGTCATCTCTCACAGTCATGTTCACTCTGGCCTTCAGTGGTCTGACCAGCATTATCTTGGTAGTTTCAAAGTATAGTTAATCTTCACTTCCAGGGCGCACTTATTCCCGTTTCTTTGCAGTCGATTCTTGGAATCATGGCAGCTCGTGTCCCGGGTACAGTCTGGTCATCGTGCAGTTAACTTCTCCACCTGGGGTTTTAATGTCTATAAGGCAGCTCACAGGATATGGCTCAGAATATCATCTGCAGCCCTTAAGAAAGAGCTAACCGTCCTCGACTGTGCTCAATGCCCTCATTACTATTGTTTAGTCTCCTGACTGTTTTCCTCTGTTTCAGCATCTCTCACTTCTCTGATTGAAATTATTCTTTGACGAAAGCTTGCCGCAGGCATAAGGCAGGCATGGTGCGGGGGCAAGGACCATACGGTCCTGCTCCGTTTAACCCCTTCCTTTCATTCTTTCCTTCAGTCTAGATCAGTGGTTTCCAAACTTCGGATTCAACTCGTCTTGTTATGGTTGCTGTTATTATTTTGTCTCGTGTGTATCTGACGTTTGGTCCCACAGTGCACCTTGGAGGATCTTAGTTTCCTGACCAGGGATCAAACCCAAGGTCCTGTGCTGGGAGCACAGAGTTTCAACCACCAGGGAACCCACACAGCTGTTTTGTTGTTGTTGTTTCTCCTAAGCAAATTCAAGGAAATCACCCTTTACAGAACTTCAAAGATGTTCATTCGTGTATCTTGACATGGGCGAGCCATAGACTTCAGGACCTAAAATGGCTTTATAAACTGCAGATCGACCCCAGGACCCCCAGGAAGACCACCTACTCTTGCCACTGCTGTTTCTTTCAGCTGAGCACTCCAACAGCTGAAACTGACAGCTAACAGTTACCAGGAACTGCCTCTATGCCAGTCATGACAGTAGGCATCTTTTGTTGATTATCTCTGATCCATACCACAGAAAAAGGTGGGTGTAACTATCACCATTTACAGAAGAAAAAACAGGTTTCAGCCGAGGAGAGCAACATCCTGAGGTCCCTTGGCTAGAGAGCAGCATGGTCAAAACTCAAGCCTGAGTTGTATCCCAGCAAATAGCTCGTTGCACTAGGATGTACCACAGTCGTGATGCCCAGTTGAGAATTCTGCTAGACAGACTCGCTGCAGTAACCCAGGCTGTGTAAAAGGCAGGAAGGTCACACATTACTTTTGATATGATCTCTGCTTTATCCAAAGGCTAAAAATAGTAACGCTCAGGAAGCACCTTCCTCATGCAGGCATTTCTCACTCTCGAGCCAATTTAGTTTTCAAGATATACTCATGACACGGGAACTGATTCATCTATGATGTTTCATGGATGAGGCTGAGTAACGTGCCCAAGATCACCCACCCACTCAGGACAGGGATGTAGCCCCAGTGTCTTGGGCTTTGATTACCATTACTGAGCCACCCTACACCTTAAGAAGCTCGGGCCTAGCTGCCAGGGGATCAGTCTTTGGGAGAAATGGCATCTGAAATACAGAAGTCTAATGATCCTCTGGTTTTTCTTGTTCAAGGGTACTGACTTTCAGTTGCAAATTTGTTCAAAGAAATTCTGAATCAAAAAGCATGAAGCATAGCATTGAACAGAGAACTTCCCTGAAATCTACCCTTGGTATATTTCAAACACTGAGGACTAGGAAATAAAGCGTCTTGCTGACATGACTGAGCAAAACCTCTTTTTGAAAGGACTCAGATAGCAGCACTGACGAGCTTGAGAAAACTCTGGGAGATAGTAAGGAACAGGGAAGCCTGGTGTGCTGCAGTCCATGAGGTTTTGCAAAGAGTCAGATACGACTTAGCAACTGGGTAACAACAGTCTCATCTCGAGGCTTCCCAGGTGGCTCGGGGCTAAGGAATCTGCCTGCCAGTGCTGGAGACGGAGACTCAGGTTCAATCCCGGGGTCAGGAAGACCCCCTGGAGGAGAAGATGGCAATCCTCTCCAGCACGCTTGCCTGGATGGACCGAGCAGGCTGGTGGGCTACAGTCCACAGGGACACAAGTGAGCAACTGCGCTTGCATGCGTCTCATCTTGAAGATTATGACTTTGGAGGAACTCAGCTAATTGGAAGGAATCAAAGTGTGTGAAATTCCTTAAAAATTTATTGACTTAAGTAGTTTCATCTATGTTACACCTTAAAAAAAAACAAAAACTTTATATTTAGTGCAGGGAAAAAGAAGTGTTTTGCTTTTCTTTCATCCCCTCTCTGGATTCCTGATTAAATCCTTTTAAACCTTATCTCTAAATTGTCTGATAGTGAGAATTCTCAGCAACACAGTTCACTAATGTATTGTAGCTAATCCAAACCCTAACTTTCCTCTTTTCTTGTTAAATGATTGACTACTCTTATTGCTATTCTATCTGCATTTTTATTTTTTGGTCACAAGGCACATGGGATCTCAGTTCCCTGGCCAGGGAGGGAACCTACACAGCCTGCACTGGAGGGCGGAGTCTTAACCCCCGGAGAGGCGCGAACAGAAAATTAGATGGAAAGAAAGAAGTTTTTACTATGTTAGAATAAGTCACAAAACGAAGCACTTTTTCTAAATCACTATGCCACAGGCAATTCCTTTTAGCCATAGGAATTCGTCTTGAAAACAAAATTTCTACTTGAAATAATAAATTTGATGAAAACATGAATACAGTAGGACCTGTCAGGGTAGAGAAGTGAGTTCTCTTGGGCAGACAGGAAATCATAAGGACATGAGCTGTGAGGCTGATAACAGGAACATATAAGGTTTCAAACACTTTTTATTTAATTATATTTTTTAAATGTGCCATTAACTTGTGCTAGACACTTTTCTAAGTGCTTTATAAATATTAGCTGGCTTAATCTCACAACATCCCTGTTAGGTGGGTACTGGTTTTCGCTCTCCTTCTCCAGGGTGCAGTGAAAGGAAGGGCTGAGCTGGGACCCAGACTAAGCTCTCTGCTCTCAAGTCTGCTCTTACCCAGCTTTGTGTTGTATTCCTGTGGCCATGCACCCTAGGGTAACTAGATAACTAGACAGCAGATAACTAGATAACTAGACAGCAGATAACTAGACAACTAGACAGCAAGGACATGGGAACTAAGACGTATCCTCTTAATGGCTCAGCCAACAGTTCTGGAAAATACTGTACCTTCAGTCATGCCCAACACTTTGTGACCCTATGAACTGTAGCCCACCAGGCTCCTCTGTCTATGGGGTTTTCCAGGCAAGGATACCGGAGTGGGTTGTCGCTTCCTCCTCCAGGGGGTCTTCCTGACCCAGGGATTGAACTCATATCTCTGAAGTCTCCTGCATGGGCACGCAGGTTCTTTACCACTGGTGTCTTCTGGGAAGCATCAAAAAACAGAAAATTATTTGACTGGGAATCGAACCTAGGTCATGGTGGTGAAAGCACTGAATCCTAGCCACTGAACCACCAGGAACTGTGCGTACCGTACCGAGTCTAGATTAAATCTAGCTGGGTATCCTCTCACGGAACAAATCCTGCTAATGCAAGTTTGTGCACCTAACCCACAGTGAAGCCAAACAAAATGAACGGTCAGAGTTTGGAACAGATGAAGTTTTAATGTGGGGCCATGCAAGGAGATGGGTGGGTCATGCCCTAAAAATCTCCAAACTCCCCAAGCATTGAAAAAAAGAAAAATTACTTCTTTTTGACCCTGCTTGTTCTTCGTTGCCGCACACAGGCTTTCTCTAGTCACGGCAAGTGGAGGCGGGCTTCCCACTGCTGTGGCTCCTCTTGCTGTGGAGCACAGCTCGGGACCAAGGGCTTCAGGAGGCGCGGCTCATGGGCTGAGTTGCCGGTGGATTCTAGGGCAAAGCACTGCAGTCAGAGGGAAAGGGGAAGGCAAGAGGCCAGAGGCAGCAGGTGACCTCCCAGATAAGGAGGCCAGAATAACTCGAAGGGCATCCACAGCAGGTGCCTTCAGATGCCTTGGTAAAGGACCTGATGTTTATCCTAATTGGGCTGGGCAATCACCATGAGGCCCTCAACAGAGGAATGACATTGTTCTGGCTGTTTTAATAGGATAACTCTCACTGCTGTACTGAAAACAGATCTACGTGGAGCCAAAACAGGAAGAGAAGAGCAGTCAGTAGGGACTTCCCGGTTGGTCCAGGGATTCGAAATCCTCCTTGCAACTTAGAGGATGCAGGTTCAGTCTCTGGGTGGGGAACTAAGATCCCACAGGCCAGGGAACAACGAAGCTCATGTGCCATAACTACTGAGTCCACGCACCACGACTAGAGAGACTGTGCACTGCAGCCATCCCACGCACCACGACTAAGACCTGATACAGCCAAATAAATCAAGAAAACACTGTTTAAAATAAAGAAGAGCAGTTCATAGAATATGGCCAATCCACTACTCAAGCGGTGATGGTGGTTTTAACCAGGGTGGTATTAAGGACCTGGTGAGAGATCAGATTCTGAATTTATTTTGGAAAAAAAAAAAAGTCAAAAGTCAACAGATTTGCTGAAGAACTTGATCTGGGTAAAGAAAGAAAGAATGACTCTGTCTTGATGAAATATGTGAGCAGAACAACCATCTTCTTCCACGAGAGGAAACATAGGAGAAGCAGGTTCACCAGGGTCCAGGAACTCAGATTAGGACTTGCGAAAGGCAAGATGCCTTTCAGACGGCCAAGTGAATGGATGCTGCTGGTGCGAAGTACTGTTTCGTCTGTGAGTCATCAGCAATGTAGATGGCATTTAAACCTGTGAGCCAGAATGAAATCATCCTGGGAGGGAATATAGATAAAAAAAGGAAATGGACCAAAAACTGAAACCTGGGAAACTCCAAAACTTGCAAGAAAAAGGGAGGAACCAGAGAAATAGACAGAAAGGGAGCAGCCAGAGACATGGAAGGATTTGGGGTGTCCTTCCGGTAGAGGGTGGCTTCCAAGGGATTCAGCCAGGAGCAATGGCCAGAGATGCCCACACCTGCCTTCAAAGCAGCCTGGGGTGTTGGGGGCTGGCTCCTCCATCCTTCTGAATAAACACACAGACACGTCAGGGACAACAGGGAGCCTTCAGAACNGGCGGGCTTCCCACTGCTGTGGCTCCTCTTGCTGTGGAGCACAGCTCGGGACCAAGGGCTTCAGGAGGCGCGGCTCATGGGCTGAGTTGCCGGTGGATTCTAGGGCAAAGCACTGCAGTCAGAGGGAAAGGGGAAGGCAAGAGGCCAGAGGCAGCAGGTGACCTCCCAGATAAGGAGGCCAGAATAACTCGAAGGGCATCCACAGCAGGTGCCTTCAGATGCCTTGGTAAAGGACCTGATGTTTATCCTAATTGGGCTGGGCAATCACCATGAGGCCCTCAACAGAGGAATGACATTGTTCTGGCTGTTTTAATAGGATAACTCTCACTGCTGTACTGAAAACAGATCTACGTGGAGCCAAAACAGGAAGAGAAGAGCAGTCAGTAGGGACTTCCCGGTTGGTCCAGGGATTCGAAATCCTCCTTGCAACTTAGAGGATGCAGGTTCAGTCTCTGGGTGGGGAACTAAGATCCCACAGGCCAGGGAACAACGAAGCTCATGTGCCATAACTACTGAGTCCACGCACCACGACTAGAGAGACTGTGCACTGCAGCCATCCCACGCACCACGACTAAGACCTGATACAGCCAAATAAATCAAGAAAACACTGTTTAAAATAAAGAAGAGCAGTTCATAGAATATGGCCAATCCACTACTCAAGCGGTGATGGTGGTTTTAACCAGGGTGGTATTAAGGACCTGGTGAGAGATCAGATTCTGAATTTATTTTGGAAAAAAAAAAAAGTCAAAAGTCAACAGATTTGCTGAAGAACTTGATCTGGGTAAAGAAAGAAAGAATGACTCTGTCTTGATGAAATATGTGAGCAGAACAACCATCTTCTTCCACGAGAGGAAACATAGGAGAAGCAGGTTCACCAGGGTCCAGGAACTCAGATTAGGACTTGCGAAAGGCAAGATGCCTTTCAGACGGCCAAGTGAATGGATGCTGCTGGTGCGAAGTACTGTTTCGTCTGTGAGTCATCAGCAATGTAGATGGCATTTAAACCTGTGAGCCAGAATGAAATCATCCTGGGAGGGAATATAGATAAAAAAAGGAAATGGACCAAAAACTGAAACCTGGGAAACTCCAAAACTTGCAAGAAAAAGGGAGGAACCAGAGAAATAGACAGAAAGGGAGCAGCCAGAGACATGGAAGGATTTGGGGTGTCCTTCCGGTAGAGGGTGGCTTCCAAGGGATTCAGCCAGGAGCAATGGCCAGAGATGCCCACACCTGCCTTCAAAGCAGCCTGGGGTGTTGGGGGCTGGCTCCTCCATCCTTCTGAATAAACACACAGACATGTCAGGGACAACAGGGAGCCTTCAGAACAGGGAGCCGAGGGGATGGTAGCGGACTATGCGACCATCTCAGGTCAGGTTCCTTAGACTGAGCCATCAGATTGTCTACAGAATGCGCCCCTGAGACGTCAGCTTCACGGGGGATGGGGAGCCATTAAATACTGTGAAAGATACACAAAGACCCGCGGTGACAGCTCTGTGAGCTTTTCACAGGAAATAGGGCTATTTGTTGTACTTCAGCTGAAAAGTGTCGATGTAAAAAAAGTATGTATATATACAGAGAGAGAGAGTTAAAAAAGGCAAGTGAGGCTTGACAAATGTCCTTTGACAGGTCAGTGCAAAGTCTTATAAGGTGGAGAAGGGATCACTGGGGTCTTGGAGGATCCAACAAGTTTGGTTCCTTCAAGCTGACACTGGAAATGGGCTTCACAGGCCTTGTTTCCAGGCAAATATAAGAAAGCTCCTCCAGGCAGAAGGCAGCGTCTCTTCTCTTTTAATTGGAGGATAACTGCTTCCAAACGTTGTGCTGGTTTTTGCTGTCACTTCCGTCGCTCAGTCGTGTCCGACTCTTGGTGACCCGTGGAGCGCAGCTCGCCAGGCTTCCCGGTCCGTCACCAGCTCGAGGAGCTTGCTCAAACTCATGTCCATCGTGTAGGTTCCTGCTGTAGGACAACATGAACTCAGCCGTAGGTGTACATACATCCCCTCCCTCGCGAGCCTCCCTCCCCCCCATCCCCTGCTCTCCAGGTCAGCGCAGGGCACTGAGCTGGGCTCCTCTTGTTATGCAGCAGCTTCCCATCAGCTCTCTAGGTTACACATGTGCTGTGCAGCGCTTAGTCACTCAGTCACGCCTGACTCTTTACAACCCCGTGGACTGTAGCCAACCAGGCTCCTCTGTCCATGGGATTCTCCAGGAAAGAATACTGGAGTCAGTTGCCATGCCCTCCTCCAGGGGATCTTCCCAACCCAGGGACTGAACCCAGGTCTCCTGCATCGCAGGCGGATTCTTTACCAGCTGAGCCACCAGGGAAGCCTGATTTTGCACATAGGAGTATAGATACCAATGCTGCTTTCTCAATTCACCAGAAGAGAAAGGCTGAATAAAGACATGGTGCGATGTTTCTGGGGTGGAAGGCTTGATGAGCAGTGGGGTGAAAGAGGGGGAGGAAGAAGAGGGCCCGAGGAGGGCACAGGAGTTGGGAGGGCAGCTTCCCCGCCTAGCAATGGGCACACAGAGAGAGGACGGTCAGCCTGGACCCATCCACGTTTCATTGCTCAGCCACGGCCATGGCTCAGCCGTCATGAAGAAGTGACGGGAATAATCGGTCTGTGCTGCAGACCAAGCCTTAGCCTTTGGCCTAAAAATTGCAGTTCACAGTTTTGAAGCACCTAGAAGCTCCAGGCCTTCAGGAAACCAGAAATCCATCTACTTTTCACTATTGTTCAGACTCAAGGACTAAACCTATATGGGTAGGAGGAGGAAGGGTCATATAATTAGCAGAAATATGCAGGGGAGGGGATGGGACAGACAAGAAGAGGAAGTCTGAGCAAAAACGAAACTTCAAGCAAGAGAAACTACAAATTATAGACTAAACGCTTGCTAAACGTATAATTATAGCTATTCAAAATTTGCAGTTTACACTGCTCTCAAGTTAAGTACAAGGAGAGCCAAGAGGCATTGACTGTAATCCTTCAACAGTGAGATGCTTCCAAAAAGCACAGATTTTCTCTGTAAGATTTTGCTATTTTTTGGTATTTTTTTCCATTTTTCACTAATGAAAAAGAAATATGAAAGTATTTAGAAAAGAGAATCAAAGAACAAAGACCTAAATCTATACTATGCCGAGTCTTACACTTCCTTTTCACAAAGTTACACGTGTTCTTTCTCTACCTCATCTGAGAATTCAAATCTCGCCTACTGTTTGGAATTTGTATAAAAATACATAACTTAAATATTCAATTTATTGTTGAAAATAATAATAAATTTTAAAAATGTATAATATACACAGCAGCAATCAATAGTATCAGTAAATTGTGTGGCTTACATGGTTCCATGTAAAAATCATCAACATTAACACAGAAACCAAACATGCTTCATGCCACTCAAATTAAAGAAAATTGTGTTATTTGGTTTAATTTCTAAATACAAAAGAAAAGGATAAAATAGGAATAGAATAAACAGGAAGATGAAAACGAATGATTCCAAACAAGTTGAACAGGAAAAATTCTAGGGGTTTCCCTGGCAGTCCAGGGTTAAGATTTCTCCTTCCAAAGCAGAGGATACAGGTCTAGTCCCTGTTCAGGGAGCTAGGATCCCACAGGCCCCCCAGCCAAAAAACCAAGACATGAACAACAGCGGCAGCATTGTAGCAAATTCAATAAAAACTAAAAATGGTTCACATTAAAAAAAAATCTTTAAAGATTTGTATTTGCCTAAAACAAGCATTTCTGAGGAGGAATTTTCAGTAATCGAGGAGACCTAAGTTAAGCCAAATTTCACTATGCTTTGGTTTTTATCTTGATCATCTAGCATTTTATTTGATCCATGTTTTAACTGTTTTTTATACAGAGGGAAAGGCCAATTGATATTGCTTGTTTTCCCTGTTCATCTTTTTCATGAGGAAAAGAGAAATATGGAAGGAAAGATATTTCTGGAAAGAAAGAGGATTTGGATTGGGAAGAGGGGAGGACTTGGTTGACCTTGAGATCAGCTCAGTTCTTCCACTCAGGAGCCCCTGACCTCGGGGCTGCCCCTCAGGTTTCCTGAGACACAGTTTCCTGAGACTGGTCTTGCTTATTTTATACACACTCTACCATCTGTACTGATGAGATTGGTATGTCATGTGACAACGATGCCCATTCTCAGGGCTACTGTGAGAATCAGATGGGTGAGTGTGCGGAAATACGTATTGCAGTCGTGGAGTATCAGAGCCAGTTCTGTGGGCATTTTGTTAGCAAACAGAAAGAGAGATTCTTGTCAATTAGCACCTCCACAAGACAAAATATTTGAAAAATAAACTTAAAACCTGGGTTATTAACATATAAAATTTTTAAAACTTTTTATTTTCTAATAGAAAATAGACAATTAACAATGCTGTGATAGTTTTAAGGTCACCCAAGATGGATGGATCATGGTGGAGAGTTCTGACAAAACGTGGTCCACTGGAGAAGGGAATGGCAAACCACTTTAGTATTCTTGCCTTGAGAATCCCATGAACAGTATGAAAAGGCAAAAAGATAGGACATTGAAAGATGAACTCCCCAGGTTGGTAGGGGCCCAATATGCTACTGGAGATCAGTAGAGAAATAACTCCAGAAAGAATGAAGAGACAGAGCGGAAGTGAGAACAGCACCCTGTTATGGATGTGACTGGTGATGGCAGTAAAGCTCGATGCTGTAAAGAGCAACACTGCATAGGAATCTGGAATGCTAGGTCCATGAATCAGAGTAAATTGGAAGTGGTCAAACAGGAGATGGCAAGAGTGAACACTGACATTTTAGCAATCAGTGAGCTGAAATGGACTGGAATGGGTGAATTTTATTCAGATGACCATTATATCTACCTTTGTGAGCAAGAATCCCTTACAAGAAATGGAGTAGCCATCATAGTCAACAAAAGTCAAAAATGCAGAACTTGGGTGCAATCTCAAAAATGACAGAATGATCTCTGTTCATTTCCAAGGCAAACCATTTAATATCACAATAATCCAACTCTGTGTCCCAACCATTAATGCTGAAGAAGCTGAAGTTGAAGGGTTCTGTGAAGACCTACAAGATCTTCTAGAACTAACACCAAAAATAGATGTCCTTTTCATCATAGGGGACTGGAATGCAAAAATAGGAAGTCAAGAGATACCTGGAGTAACAGACAAGTTTGGCCTTGGAGTACAAAATGAAACAGGGCAAAGACTAATAGAGTTTTGCCAAGAGAATGCACTGGTCATAGCAAACACCCTCTTCCAACAACATAAGAGACGACTCTACACATGGATCTCTACTAGATGGTCAATGCCAAAATCAGATTGATTCTATTCTTTGATGCCAAAGGTGGAGAATCTCTACACNGATACCTGGAGTAACAGACAAGTTTGGCCTTGGAGTACAAAATGAAACAGGGCAAAGACTAATAGAGTTTTGCCAAGAGAACGCACTGGTCATAGCAAACACCCTCTTCCAACAACATAAGAGACAACTCTACACATGGATCTGTACTAGATGGTCAATGCCAAAATGAGATTGATTCTATTCTTTGAAGCCAAAGATGGAGAATCTCTACACAGTCAGCAAAAACAAGACAGGGAGCTGACTGTGGCTCAGATCATGAACTCCTTATTGCCAAATTCAGACTTAAATTGAAAAAAGTAGGGAAACAACTAGACCATTCAGGTAAGACCTAAATTGAATCCCTTACAATTTTTCAGTGGAAGTGAGAAATAGATTTAAGGGAGTAGATCTGATAGACAAGAGTGCCTGAAGGACTGTGGATGGAGGTTCATGACATTTTACAGAAGGGAGTGATCAAGACCATCCCCAAGAAAGAGAAATGCAAAAAGCAAAATGATTGTCTGGAGAGGCCTTACAATAGTTGAGAAAAGAAGAGACACTCAAGGCAAAGGAGAAAAGGAAAGATATAAGCATCTGAATGCAGAGTTCCAAAGAATAGCAAGAAGAGATAAGAAAGCCTTNGGAAAAATTAATTTTCATACAGTTCAGGATTTCTTCAAAGTTTTAAAGCTCACGAAGCATGAGTCTCTGAAGGCGGTGGGAGGCGAGTGACCAGCAGAGGTAACTGTTTCTCTGCAGCCCCCAGACTTCCTCTGGCTGTCAAACAAAGTCACGGGCTTCCCTAACGATCTCCACAGCTCCGTGCTTGTCTGCAACTTTGATCTTCGTTGCTGTCTGCTGGCTTAGGGTTTACACCTTTGCTCTTAATAAAAGAAAAGAGAGCTACTTAACTAAATCTCCTCACCATTAAAAACAATTGGTTTTACAATCACTTTCAAGTCCCCCTCAGAGAAAGCTGCTACAAAAAAAATCTACTTTGATGTGTTGTGGGGCTTAATCAGACTTTCTAGAGTCAACAATCAGGAAGAGAAAAATCCAATAAAATACTTTTAAAAAATTGTGAGTCGGTTTGATGCAGTCTGAGTAGCATGTTTGTGCACTTGGAGATCTGCCAGTGTTAACAGAATCCAGTTGGTATGGACTGAAGGATTCCTGGTAACAAATCAGGACAGAAAATCTGACCAAATAATGTCTGCTCGAGTCAGTGACAACTAAAATCTGTTCCCTGGCTGGCACTGCTGTGAGTAAAGGGGCGGGTCTTTTATTGAAACATGGACCTGTGGAAGAACGTTGTCATGTCCATGTTCTAAAGAATCCAACTGAAAAAAATCAAGGATTTTACAATATCTATCATTTTTTAACAAAGGGTGTCATCCTAGAAAGAAAAAAAAAGTGTAAAGAAAATGTAAGACCACATCCACATTTTTAAAAGTCAAGTTGAAAAGTCCAGATGTGTTGAAAAGAAATATCACTCCTTCTGTGCCCCTGTTAATTTTCAGGAAAAGTCAAGCGACTGCGCCAAGCCAAGGAGGAAGCGATGGCAGAAACTGATCAGTACAGAATGCAGCGAGATGAGGAATTCCGACAGAAACAGGCGAAGGTGAGTAAGAGAGTCAGCACCAGGTTTTCTGCACCTTAGACTCTAAGGCATGAAAATATTCATTAATAATAAGGTGTTGATCCTCCTAAGTGTCACGCACAACGTTGTTGTCGTTTAGTCACTAAGCCATGTCTGACTCTTTTGCTACCCTGGACTGTAGCCCTCCAGGCTCCTCTGTCCATGGGATATCCCAGGCAAGAATACTGGAGTGTTGCCATTTCCTCCTCCAGGAGATCTTCCCCACCCAGGGATCAAACCTACGTCTCCTGCATTGACAAGTGGATTTGTCACTGCTGAGCCACCAGGGAAGCCCGTCATGATTCCAGGAGAGAAAAATACAGGGGACGCAGTAAATAGAGGTCAGCCAAGCTAAATATGGGATTTCCCTGGTGGCTCAGCTGGTAAAGAATCTGCCTGCAATGTGGGAGACCTGGGTTAGAAAGATCCCCTGGAAAAGGGAAAGGCCACCCTCTCCAGTGTTCTGGCCTGGAGAATCCCATGGATATGGAATGAGTCTCAAAGAGCCGGACACAACTGATCAACTTTCACTTCACTTCAAGGCTGAATATCAAATAAAATCACCTTTTTTTTTTTTTAAAGACTTTTTGATATGGATGGACCATTTTTAAAATCTTTATTCAATTTGTTTCAATATTACTTCTGTTTGATGTTTTGGGCTTTTGGCCCTGAAGCATATAGGATCTTAGCTCCCCAACCAGGGATCAAACCCATACCCCCTGCATTGGAAGACAGAATCTTAATCTCTTGATCTCCAGGAAAGTCCCTCAAACAAATGTTACAAAATTCCTGATTTTACATTTTCACTTCCAAGGCGTTTTGATTTGTCAGAGAAAGTATCAATCAGTAGTTATTATCTAACACAGTATAGGTTAAAAATCATGTTCTCAAATATAAAGGTGAATTCAATTGGTTAAAGTATCATTCCTGCTATAGATTATCAACTAATACATTTAAATAAGAAAAAAACTCAGAGAACACTTCTTTTTGTTGCTGCTGTCTATTAGCGTTTCCTAGCAGAATCAATAAAAAGCGCTGCACAGCGTTTACAGTGAGCTTGCTAGGCCAGATTTCCTTTGGGGAACTCAAGATTTACAAATGACCCATGTAGCTGTTGTTGTAAATTGCTGAAAAGTCCTCTGGGTTTTCCTTGTGATTTTCTTTTCAATTGGCTGACTTCATTCAACAAATCTTTTATTAAAAAATTAAGAAGTGCTTTTTCTTACATAGTATTTTTAAAATATCTGCAGTTTATAGTAAAAAAAATATAAGTGCATGAATTTTTCTGAGCCAACTGCAGCACCAGCTAAAAGAAACGATTAAGTTCCATGTGCCATAACTAAAGTTTGTATGTTTTCTTTTTGCCTCAGCAAAATGATAAATAAAGCTCTGTGTAGAAGCTGGACATTGCAAGATGAACTACAAGCAGTTTGCAAATCTCTCTGTTTACAACTTTGATTTTAGTGGCAGCTGGTACAGAACTCATGTAGGATCCGGTACATTAGATCCTTCAGTAGGAAAAACTTTTCCAAGGGGCTATTTCTTAAAATAAAATGTCCTTTCTAGAATAAAGTGGGCAACTTAGCAAAAGCAACTCCTTCTCATCAATGTTTGGAAAAAGAACTCTTAAGATTCTAAGAACATACATGCATATGTGCCCTCCAGGCCTGGCCCCTGGGACTCTTTCCAACGTCAGCCCTGAAAATGGCGTGCACTTACTTTTTTACTCTGAACTGCAGATATTCGTCAAATGCTAGGGTAGGAAACAGCATCGCTTTATATTTTCATGAAGGATTTAGGGAGTGAAGCCAGCTAGTTGAAAAGGAAATCACAGGGAAATACCGGAAGGCTTGTTAGCAATAGGCAACAATGTCTACTTTGGCCATTTGTAACGTTTTTGTCTCGACTTGCTCTGTTCTAGCCATATGTCTCCTCGTTTTCCCCAGAAGAACTAAGTAGGCCGCTGCCACCGGGCCTTTGCACATGCTATGGCCATTCTGTGGTTTTTCTTTAACACACATTCACCTCTCCTTGATCTCTGTTTAGGTGTTAGCTCTTCCTACTGACCACCTTGTCTAAAATAATATCTCTGGTTTTTTAAAAAATCCATTATAGACAGAGTATTTATCACTGCTGGATATATTATATATATATTTTTTTTAAATTTATTTTTACTTATTGTGTATCTTTCCTTCTGGACTGTGAGCACCAAAGTGATGGCTCTTTGTTCTGTTCTCTGTTGCTTCTGATATTGGAATAGCATCTGCACCTCCATAAATATCCAGTAAGTATTCACTGTATGAATGAATAACTAAGCGTCTCTTCATGGCGTCTCTCTCTTCTTGAGTTCTGTCATGTGTCCGCATATGCTCAGTCATATCTGACTCTCTGCGGCTTCATGGACTGTGGCCCACCAGGCTCCTCTCTCAATGGAATGCTCTCAGCAAGAGTACTACAGTGGGTTGCCATTTCCCTCTCCAAGGGATCTTCCTGACCCAGAGATCGAGTCTGCACCTCCTGCACTGGCTGGCAGATTCTTTACCTCTGTGCCACCCAGGAAGCCTGTGACATATTAGGACCACCCCCCACCCCAAGGAAAAAAATAGCCATTCTTGATACCAATCAGCTTTTCTGATCCTGTGTGGGACATTTCTAACATACACATTACTATTTTTTTAAGTAATTACAAAACTGACCGTTGTTTTAGAAAGTAACTGGGTTTACTCCCTTGAAATATTATTTCTCCAGAAGAATCTCCTACAGTGTAAATCTCGCCCAGGATATTTATTCCCTGCATCAGAGAGTCATTAAAACTCCTCGTGGCTCTCATAATTAGCGCTCTACACCAATTTTACAGCTAGTTGATCAAAAGCTCACCTAGAAAGGTCAGCGTCTTTAGACCTTTGTCACCTCAAGTACATTGGAAACCACCAGCACAACTCCTCTCTCCTGGCATGACCCCTATGGCAGACAGAGAGCTAGTCCGCTAAAGCCCATCATTATTAACCCCGGGCAGGCAGGAGGTCTGGAGGAGACCCAAGAAACCAGCTCCCTGCCTGCCGCTGGGCTGCGCCTTGCTCCTTTTGGGGGTTGCTTTTTAGCTCTTGTTAATGTATTTTCCAATTCCCCTGACTCATCAAGAGAAACGAGTACCCCAGTGTGGGCTGTACATCAATGAATATCTTTATAACAAAGATTTACTGATCCCTTGATATTTTCTTATTCCTTGCTTGACTTTTTCGCTTGCTAGAATTTCATACATTCAGCAAGGAAAAGGACCAAACTGGTAAAACATGCAACAGCCTGGATCATTCTAGAAAGATGCTACACGGAGTGCGAGAAGGGAAGATGAAAGTCGCTGGGTCATGTCCGTCTCTTTGTGATCCCACGGACTGTAGCCCACCAGGCTCCTCTCCTCTCCGGGCCAGAATGTTGGAGCGGGCAGCCGTTCCTGTCTCCAGGGGATCTTCCCAATCCAGGGATTGAACCTAGGTCTCCTGCATTGCAGGTGGATTCTTTACCATCTGAGCCACCAGGGAAGCCCTCTGAGCCACAAGGGAGTGAGAGAAGGCCATCATTTATACTGTATCATTCCATTTATATGGACACAAAATATATTCTCTATTCCCTTTATACGATATACTCAAAAGACAAATCTCTAGTGATACAGTTACTTCAGCCATCCTGCAGGACCTTGGAAAAGTTCTACAAAATAGCATCTTCTAATGAGGAAAGCAGTAGCATGCTACCATGGAAATATTAAATACTGTTAAGGCCAATAAAAGGGGGACTGAGCGTGTGTCTAAACAAAAGACCTAAAAATGAACGCCCAGGCCATAGTGAAGATTCCTGCATCTTCCATATCCCTAAACTCACATCATGAAAGGATTTTTGTTTCCTTGAAGCAGCTACCAATTGAGAATGCAAAACTGTGGGCAGGAACTGAGCCTCCATTAGCCTCAAACTGAAACACGACTTACAAAGAAATGTATTTAATGTTGAAAGATTTCACCAGCACCATTGGTAATTAAACTGCAAAGCTATACACATCAGTCTCAACACTGAAGGTCTGCAAATTCACATGGAGAAGTCCTTCAGTGGTGGCCTCTGACCCAGTACACTGCTGCGTATCACATCACTACCCACCTCTGTTCTCTATAGTGCCCCAGCCATCCAAACAGCAGGCTCTGGCCAACAAGAGCGAGCGAGCACAGGGGATGAGTCCTCTGCAACTCCCGGTGGCCCGCCCACTGTCTCTTGTTCAGCCTGCATATTGGGCTCCTGCTGTGTGCCTGACAGGGTTTGAGGCCCTTCAGCTCCTCCGTGGCTGAGATAACCCTTACCCTGGTCCTTGCAGAGGTGGCATTCTTTCATATGACTCCTGTGTGGCTGAAATCAGCACTGTCTTCAGATACAAATGGAATTCTTCCCAAGGAAGACCATTTAAAATGGTCTATGGGAACTTCCCTGGTGGCCCAGGGGTTGAGACCTTCCAATGCAGGGGGATCAGGTACAATCTCTGGTTGGGGATCTAAGATCCTACACGCCTCACGGCAAAAATAAANAAGCGACTGCGCCAAGCCAAGGAGGAAGCGATGGCAGAAACTGATCAGTACAGAATGCAGCGAGATGAGGAATTCCGACAGAAACAGGCGAAGGTGAGTAAGAGAGTCAGCACCAGGTTTTCTGCACCTTAGACTCTAAGGCATGAAAATATTCATTAATAATAAGGTGTTGATCCTCCTAAGTGTCACGCACAACGTTGTTGTCGTTTAGTCACTAAGCCATGTCTGACTCTTTTGCTACCCTGGACTGTAGCCCTCCAGGCTCCTCTGTCCATGGGATATCCCAGGCAAGAATACTGGAGTGTTGCCATTTCCTCCTCCAGGAGATCTTCCCCACCCAGGGATCAAACCTACGTCTCCTGCATTGACAAGTGGATTTGTCACTGCTGAGCCACCAGGGAAGCCCGTCATGATTCCAGGAGAGAAAAATACAGGGGACGCAGTAAATAGAGGTCAGCCAAGCTAAATATGGGATTTCCCTGGTGGCTCAGCTGGTAAAGAATCTGCCTGCAATGTGGGAGACCTGGGTTAGAAAGATCCCCTGGAAAAGGGAAAGGCCACCCTCTCCAGTGTTCTGGCCTGGAGAATCCCATGGATATGGAATGAGTCTCAAAGAGCCGGACACAACTGATCAACTTTCACTTCACTTCAAGGCTGAATATCAAATAAAATCACCTTTTTTTTTTTTTAAAGACTTTTTGATATGGATGGACCATTTTTAAAATCTTTATTCAATTTGTTTCAATATTACTTCTGTTTGATGTTTTGGGCTTTTGGCCCTGAAACATATAGGATCTTAGCTCCCCAACCAGGGATCAAACCCATACCCCCTGCATTGGAAGACAGAATCTTAATCTCTTGATCTCCAGGAAAGTCCCTCAAACAAATGTTACAAAATTCCTGATTTTACATTTTCACTTCCAAGGCGTTTTGATTTGTCAGAGAAAGTATCAATCAGTAGTTATTATCTAACACAGTATAGGTTAAAAATCATGTTCTCAAATATAAAGGTGAATTCAATTGGTTAAAGTATCATTCCTGCTATAGATTATCAACTAATACATTTAAATAAGAAAAAAACTCAGAGAACACTTCTTTTTCTTGCTGCTGTCTATTAGCGTTTCCTAGCAGAATCAATAAAAAGCGCTGCACAGCGTTTACAGTGAGCTTGCTAGGCCAGATTTCCTTTGGGGAACTCAAGATTTACAAATGACCCATGTAGCTGTTGTTGTAAATTGCTGAAAAGTCCTCTGGGTTTTCCTTGTGATTTTCTTTTCAATTGGCTGACTTCATTCAACAAATCTTTTATTAAAAAATTAAGAAGTGCTTTTTCTTACATAGTATTTTTAAAATATCTGCAGTTTATAGTAAAAAAAATATAAGTGCATGAATTTTTCTGAGCCAACTGCAGCACCAGCTAAAAGAAACGATTAAGTTCCATGTGCCATAACTAAAGTTTGTATGTTTTCTTTTTGCCTCAGCAAAATGATAAATAAAGCTCTGTGTAGAAGCTGGACATTGCAAGATGAACTACAAGCAGTTTGCAAATCTCTGTTTACAACTTTGATTTTAGTGGCAGCTGGTACAGAACTCATGTAGGATCCGGTACATTAGATCCTTCAGTAGGAAAAACTTTTCCAAGGGGCTATTTCTTAAAATAAAATGTCCTTTCTAGAATAAAGTGGGCAACTTAGCAAAAGCAACTCCTTCTCATCAATGTTTGGAAAAAGAACTCTTAAGATTCTAAGAACATACATGCATATGTGCCCTCCAGGCCTGGCCCCTGGGACTCTTTCCAACGTCAGCCCTGAAAATGGCGTGCACTTACTTTTTTACTCTGAACTGCAGATATTCGTCAAATGCTAGGGTAGGAAACAGCATCGCTTTATATTTTCATGAAGGATTTAGGGAGTGAAGCCAGCTAGTTGAAAAGGAAATCACAGGGAAATACCGGAAGGCTTGTTAGCAATAGGCAACAATGTCTACTTTGGCCATTTGTAACGTTTTTGTCTCGACTTGCTCTGTTCTAGCCATATGTCTCCTCGTTTTCCCCAGAAGAACTAAGTAGGCCGCTGCCACCGGGCCTTTGCATATGCTATGGCCATTCTGTGGTTTTTCTTTAACACACATTCACCTCTCCTTGATCTCTGTTTAGGTGTTAGCTCTTCCTACTGACCACCTTGTCTAAAATAATATCTCTGGTTTTTTAAAAAATCCATTATAGACAGAGTATTTATCACTGCTGGATATATTATATATATATTTTTTTTAAATTTATTTTTACTTATTGTGTATCTTTCCTTCTGGACTGTGAGCACCAAAGTGATGGCTCTTTGTTCTGTTCTCTGTTGCTTCTGATATTGGAATAGCATCTGCACCTCCATAAATATCCAGTAAGTATTCACTGTATGAATGAATAACTAAGCGTCTCTTCATGGCGTCTCTCTCTTCTTGAGTTCTGTCATGTGTCCGCATATGCTCAGTCATATCTGACTCTCTGCGGCTTCATGGACTGTGGCCCACCAGGCTCCTCTCTCAATGGAATGCTCTCAGCAAGAGTACTACAGTGGGTTGCCATTTCCCTCTCCAAGGGATCTTCCTGACCCAGAGATCGAGTCTGCACCTCCTGCACTGGCTGGCAGATTCTTTACCTCTGTGCCACCCAGGAAGCCTGTGACATATTAGGACCACCCCCCACCCCAAGGAAAAAAATAGCCATTCTTGATACCAATCAGCTTTTCTGATCCTGTGTGGGACATTTCTAACATACACATTACTATTTTTTTAAGTAATTACAAAACTGACCGTTGTTTTAGAAAGTAACTGGGTTTACTCCCTTGAAATATTATTTCTCCAGAAGAATCTCCTACAGTGTAAATCTCGCCCAGGATATTTATTCCCTGCATCAGAGAGTCATTAAAACTCCTCGTGGCTCTCATAATTAGCGCTCTACACCAATTTTACAGCTAGTTGATCAAAAGCTCACCTAGAAAGGTCAGCGTCTTTAGACCTTTGTCACCTCAAGTACATTGGAAACCACCAGCACAACTCCTCTCTCCTGGCATGACCCCTATGGCAGACAGAGAGCTAGTCCGCTAAAGCCCATCATTATTAACCCCGGGCAGGCAGGAGGTCTGGAGGAGACCCAAGAAACCAGCTCCCTGCCTGCCGCTGGGCTGCGCCTTGCTCCTTTTGGGGGTTGCTTTTTAGCTCTTGTTAATGTATTTTCCAATTCCCCTGACTCATCAAGAGAAACGAGTACCCCAGTGTGGGCTGTACATCAATGAATATCTTTATAACAAAGATTTACTGATCCCTTGATATTTTCTTATTCCTTGCTTGACTTTTTCGCTTGCTAGAATTTCATACATTCAGCAAGGAAAAGGACCAAACTGGTAAAACATGCAACAGCCTGGATCATTCTAGAAAGATGCTACACGGAGTGCGAGAAGGGAAGATGAAAGTCGCTGGGTCATGTCCGTCTCTTTGTGATCCCACGGACTGTAGCCCACCAGGCTCCTCTCCTCTCCGGGCCAGAATGTTGGAGCGGGCAGCCGTTCCTGTCTCCAGGGGATCTTCCCAATCCAGGGATTGAACCTAGGTCTCCTGCATTGCAGGTGGATTCTTTACCATCTGAGCCACCAGGGAAGCCCTCTGAGCCACAAAGGAGTGAGAGAAGGCCATCATTTATACTGTATCATTCCATTTATATGGACACAAAATATATTCTCTATTCCCTTTATACGATATACTCAAAAGACAAATCTCTAGTGATACAGTTACTTCAGCCATCCTGCAGGACCTTGGAAAAGTTCTACAAAATAGCATCTTCTAATGGGGAAAGCAGTAGC
This sequence comes from Raphicerus campestris, assembly GCA_006410735.1. Classification (NCBI taxonomy): domain Eukaryota; kingdom Metazoa; phylum Chordata; class Mammalia; order Artiodactyla; family Bovidae; genus Raphicerus; species Raphicerus campestris. The sequence goes on along the minus strand of SJYW01045797.1, from coordinate 139,724 downwards.
ATGCTACCATGGAAATATTAAATACTGTTAAGGCCAATAAAAGGGGGACTGAGCGTGTGTCTAAACAAAAGACCTAAAAATGAGCGCCCAGGCCATAGTGAAGATTCCTGCATCTTCCATATCCCTAAACTCACATCATGAAAGGATTTTTGTTTCCTTGAAGCAGCTACCAATTGAGAATGCAAAACTGTGGGCAGGAACTGAGCCTCCATTAGCCTCAAACTGAAACACGACTTACAAAGAAATGTATTTAATGTTGAAAGATTTCACCAGCACCATTGGTAATTAAACTGCAAAGCTATACACATCAGTCTCAACACTGAAGGTCTGCAAATTCACATGGAGAAGTCCTTCAGTGGTGGCCTCTGACCCAGTACACTGCTGCGTATCACATCACTACCCACCTCTGTTCTCTATAGTGCCCCAGCCATCCAAACAGCAGGCTCTGGCCAACAAGAGCGAGCGAGCACAGGGGATGAGTCCTCTGCAACTCCCGGTGGCCTGCCCACTGTCTCTTGTTCAGCCTGCATATTGGGCTCCTGCTGTGTGCCTGACAGGGTTTGAGGCCCTTCAGCTCCTCCGTGGCTGAGATAACCCTTACCCTGGTCCTTGCAGAGGTGGCATTCTTTCATATGACTCCTGTGTGGCTGAAATCAGCACTGTCTTCAGATACAAATGGAATTCTTCCCAAGGAAGACCATTTAAAATGGTCTATGGGAACTTCCCTGGTGGCCCAGGGGTTGAGACCTTCCAATGCAGGGGGATCAGGTACAATCTCTGGTTGGGGATCTAAGATCCTACACGCCTCACGGCAAAAATAAAATAAAGTCAGACAGAAGCAATGCTGTAATAAGGCAATAAAGACTTTTAAAATTGTCCACATTAAATTCATGTTGATGTATGGCAGAAACCATCACAATACTATAATTATCCTCCAATTAAAAATAAAGTTTGAAAAATGTAAAAAATCTATTAAAAAATAAAGTGGTCTGTAGTGAGTCAAGATATGATATTGTCCAGGAAATACGGCAGAAACTCAAGTTATTGTGGATCAAATAAACTTAGAAATAATATGCTTATTTATAAAGGATGAAATACAAGAGTTGGGGTTATTAAAAGGGTATTTCAACATTTCTGAAAGTTCAAGATGGATTATACAAATTTTAAAGTGCAAGCAACACAGTGATAAATCATAATAATTATTACTAACATTCACTGTCCATCCTAAAGGAGACCAGTCCTGGGTAATCACTGGAAGGACTGATGCTGAAGCTGAAACTCCAATCCTTTGGCCACCTGATGAGAAGAGCTGACTCATTTGAAAAGACCCTGATGTTGAGAAAGACTGAAGGCAGGAGGAGAAGGGGAAGACAGAGGATGAGATGGCTGGATGGCATCACTGACTCAGTGGACGTGGGTTTGGGTGGACTCTGGGAGTTGGTGATAGACAGGGAGGCCTGGCATGCTGCGGTTCATGGGGTCACAAAGAGCCGGACATCACTGAGCGACTGAACTGACTGACTGATGACTTGCTCAGTGCTAAGGTTGTGTGCTAAACACCACCTCCATAATAAACAACATCAGGGACACACCTAATGCTGGTAGCTGTCACCTGTCGTCCTGCACCTACGCTGTCGAGGATGGTCATTCTCCCGTGGCTCCCAGGCACCTGAAGGGCAGCTCGCCCAGATGAAGACCCTCTAGAAATAAAACACACGCCAGGCTCCAGGAACTTGCTCTTCACTCACTCAGTCGTGTCCGACCCTCTGTGACCTCATGGACTACAGCACCTCAGCCTTCCCTGTCCTTCACTCTCTCCCAAAGTTTGCTGAAATTGGAGGCCATCGAGTCAGCGATGCCATCTCTCTCATCCTCTGCCGCCCTTTTCTCCTGCCTTTAATCTTTCCCAGCATCAAGGTCTTTTCCAGTGAGTCAGCTCTTCACATCAGGTGGCCAAAGGATTGGAGCTGCAGCTTCAGCATCAGTCTTTCTAATGAATATTCAGGACTGATTTCCTCTAGGATTAACTGGTTGAATCTCCTTGCTATCCAACAAATTCTCAAGAGTCTTCTCCAGCCCCACAATTTGAAAGCACGAATTCTTTGGCACTCTGCCTTCTTTATGGTCCAACTCTCACATCCATGCATGACTGCTGGAAAAACCATAGCTTTGACCTTTGTCAGCAAAGTGATGGCTTTGCTTTTTAATACATTGCCTAGGTTTGTCATGACAAACAATAATGCAATAATTTGACATTAAAATAATAGCATGGCTATATTGGGCTAAATACAAATAGTGTTCAAGCTAATTTTTCCAATTTTTTAAATACAATTCTAGAAAATTTTAAATTACATTTATGACTCACTTTGAGGCTATTACAATTCTGCATGCTTTGTATTCGTAAATCTGGTTGACTCTTTACAACAAACCCATCAAATAGGTGATGTTACCCTCATTTAAAAAATAAAGATCCTAAGGCTGAGATGAAAATTTCCAAAGTCAATGGAACAGCTGCAGTAATCCAGCCTAATAATAACTATTTTTAATACTTCTCCAAAGAAAAGTAGGTAATATTATAGTTTCATAACAGCGTATCTTTTAAATTTTTCACTACTTAAGACATTGAATTTAGAAACGGTATTTTTTTTAGTTTGGTATAAAATCCAATATTGGATGTAGAGGAAATTTTTAATTTTGGTAGAACTACTTTGGTAAGTAGTTTTCTATTATTTTTCAGCATCTTTGTAGCAAGGAAAATTCCATCCACATGTCTGCGCTTCTTGTGTACTCACTTATCAAAATGTTATTTTATAAAAGCTATTTGATGTCTTAGAAGCTATATCACTTCAAAATGATTTCGTTTGAACTAGAAAGACCCAGTTGCCTGAACTATAAACAGAAAAGAACTTGAACCTGATGCCTCAGTGACATTTGATTTCAAGTCTGGGACCCAGAAAGATCATTCGGATTCTAGGATTTAGAACAGTCTAACAGCCTTGAAGTAGAAGTCAATCATTAGTGGAGTCTCCTGGTAAATTAAATGCACGCTTTCCCCGAACACTCAGGGAAGAGCAAAACAAACAGGGAGCAGCTGTGTCCCTTCGCAATCCCTGCTCAAGAAAGGCCGAGTTCGCAGAGGAGAGCAATTAGGAGCTGACTGTTGGCTTTAGCAAAGGATAATCTTACAAAGCGTTTCACCGCAGAATTTCTTTAAATTGGTAACTCCGCTGGTAAAATTATCTTTCTGCTTTTTCATACTGTTCATGGAAATTATATTTCAATCATATCATTACTTGACAGAGAAGCTAATAAGAGAGAGAGGAGATGATAGGAAATACTAGTGATCACTGTTAATGAAAAAACAATCAGAAAGATAAGTGACACTGAGTCTAAAACTGTAATGGGACTAGTCTTCTTCAGCTTACACTGGGGTTAATTTCTGGTAAACACATGACAGGTTGACACTATTAAAGTCAAAAATGTATTGAATATACCCAGTCTACCCATGGGCTTCTGGGTAGCTCACTGTTTAAAAATAATCTGACATCAATGCAGGAGATATGGGTTCAGTCTCTGCATCGGGAAGGTCTCCTGGAGGAGGAAATGGCAACCAACTCCAGTATCCTTGTGAGGAGAATCCCATGAACTGAAGAATCTCGTAAGCTATGGTCCATAGCGTCGCAGAGAGTTGGACACGACTGAGTGTCTGAACACACACAGTAAATGAAATATCTGGGCTTCTGAAGGTATCTTATGGGGCCTATTGTGGCTGTATATTCCTAAAAAGACAGATTTAAAGAGTCCAGATAATTTATTTTAAAAATTCACAAACCAGTTATTTGCTCTTTAAAGACTAGCAATAATGGGTTTAATGATGTCTTTCAACTTTATTTGCCAGACTTTTAATTCAGAAAGTAAGACACAGGAACTCTGTGGAAACTATCATAAATACATGAAAAAAACTTCTGAGCATGGTATTAATATAATGATTGTGAACTTGCCCTCAATTTGTACTGTGTGAAGGTCAACTTAGAAGTCACCTGCTGTGGCCAGCTTCCTTTATTTTTTTAATAGTTGATTTACAATATAGCTTCAGTTGTACAGCATAGTGATTCAGCTTTGATCTTTTTTGCAGACTGTATTTTTTTTAGAAAAGTTTATCCATCCCACTCACAGCATTGGTGACCTTATCCATTCTCTGAAAAAATTCTGGAAAAATAATGCATAATGCAAATGATAATCCAAACTGAATTTAACTTACAAAACAAGTAAATTTTAATATTATGTACAGTGTAGTGAATTCTGTTTTATTTTGGTAGATAATGGGCTCTCAGAGTAATGTCTTAGAAGAAATCGAAGTGCAAACCCTAGGGAAGATAAAAGAGCTACATGCAAGCTACCACACGTCCATGGAAAGTGTGATCAACGAGCTTTTAAGCATCGTCTGTGACGTCAAACCAGAAATCCATGTGAACTACAGAATCGCCAACTGAATGTGCATCTGATTTTCAATAAATAGTGTTTTCATGCCCCCTGGTTGTTTATGGCTTCGTGTTTGTATTAAGAGATTTGAAATGTACTTCTTAAATTTACTACACATCTACAGATTTTCATGTGACGTAATTCACACATGAATACTGAATTTAAAAGCAAACCAACAAAAAAGTTGTTATACCTTTCCTGGTAATAGGTGTGACCTTCTCTTCTAATTTGGAGTAAGCCAAGAACGCAGAGTTAACATATTTTTTACACATGAGCAAAAGCACGGACTGGGCCGTTTTTAGCGGGTGTGGGTTTGTGTGTGTGTGTGTGTGTGGGTGTGTGTGTGTGTCTAATTTCTTCCCCTCTTTATTAGTTTAGAAAATGTGTTCTTAGTTGTGGTTGTTGAAAGGTCATTTTTAAGGGAGATAGGATCATGACTCTGATATTGGTATAAAATTATTAATGTTAAGGATTTTATGTAACTCATTAATCAGTGAGGAAACCAGTAAGATGTTATCATTAGTTCAAAGAATAAGACCCTCATAGATAGAGAGACGATAGACAGACAGACACATACACACACATACGTGTATACATACATGAAGAGAAACGGGCTATATAACTATCCTCTCTGCCTAATCTCAACTAGGAAATATTCTCTTCTTTCAAGCAGAAATTTTTTTTTTTTAATGACAGATGAGTTGCTAGCACACATGTTTAGGCTAAAAACAAAACCAAAAAAAATCAAACAACAAAACAATAGTAACAGTAAAACCTTAAAGGAGAAAGAGTAGGTTAGGGTTACGGCGGCCTGAATGTTTGTACTCCGCACCCCCAAATCCATATGCAGAAATCTAATCCCCATTGTCATGCTGGTTGAAGGTAGAACCCTGGAGATAGTCAAGTCCTGAGGGCGGCACTCTTGTGAAAGGGATGAGTGGCGTTATTAAAAGAGACCAGGACTTCCTTGATGGTTCAGTGGATGAGAATCCTGCAGCCAGTGCAGGGAACAAGGTTTGATCCCTGGTCCAGGAAGATTCCACATGCAGCAGGGCATCTAAGCCTGCTAGCTGCAACTCCTGACCCTGTGAACCCAAAAGCCTCTGCTCCTCAACGAGAGAAGCCGCCACAATGAGAAGCACTTGCTCCATAACACAGCAACACAGGTGCATCCCAGCCGAAACTCATGCAATAAAAGAGGCCAGAGGCTGCCACCCACTTCCCACCATGCAAGGCCACAAGGAGCCCTCTGCCTGCAGCCGGAAAGAGGCCCGGAGGCTGCCACCCACTTCCCGCCATGCAAGGCTACAAGGAGCCCTCTGCCTGTAGCCGGGAAGAGGCCCGGAGGCTGCCACCCACTTCCTGCCATGCAAGGCTACAAGGAGCCCTCTGCCTGCAGCCGGGAAGAGGCCCGGAGGCTGCCACCCACCTCCCGCCATGCCAGGCCACAAGGAGCCCTCTGCCTGCAGCCGGGAAGAGGCCCCTCGCTGAACCTGGCCATGCTGCCCCTTTACCTGAGACTTCCAGTCTCCAGCACTGTGGAAAGTAAATTCCTGGCATCCGTGAGCCACCCGGCCTATGGGAGTTTGTAATAGGAGCCCCCACTCCCACCCTCGAGGGACTAAGTGTGCCGATCAGCCCAGGTGCCCAGAGAGTCACCGCTAATGTCTTCAGTTGTTGATGTTTGGTCGCTAAGTCATGTCCGACTCTTTGCAACCCCGTGGACTGCAGCGTGTCAGGCTCCCCTGTCCTCCACTATCTCCCAGAGTTTGCTCAAATTCATGTCATCGAGTCACTGATGCCATCCAACCCTCTCATCCTCTGTCACCCCCTTCTCCTGCCCTCATTCTTTCCCAGCATCAGCATCTTTCTAATGAGTTTTCTCTTCGCATCAAGTGGCCAAAATATTGGAGCTTCAGCATCAGTCCTGCCAATGAATATTCAAGGTTGATTTCCTTTAGAATTGACTGGTTTGATCTCCTAGTTAAGGGACTCCCTAAGCCTAAGGGATTCTCAAGAGTCTTAAGTACCAGGTACTTTAAGGGCCGCGTATAAATTATCTTGATTCTGTTGTGGTGTGTATTATTAGCATCCCCACTGAACATGAGAGGAAATAAGATCGAGAAATTTGCCTAGAGTTGCTTGAGAACTATGGACAATTCAAGGCTTCACTCTAGAAATACAACTCCAGTGTCCTCCTGCTTCCTTACTTACTCTGCTGGTTCCCTGAAAAGTTTCTATATTTTTACCAGTAAGATCCAAGGCTNGGATCATGACTCTGATATTGGTATAAAATTATTAATGTTAAGGATTTTATGTAACTCATTAATCAGTGAGGAAACCAGTAAGATGTTATCATTAGTTCAAAGAATAAGACCCTCATAGATAGAGAGACGATAGACAGACAGACACATACACACACATACGTGTATACATACATGAAGAGAAACGGGCTATATAACTATCCTCTCTGCCTAATCTCAACTAGGAAATATTCTCTTCTTTCAAGCAGAAATTTTTTTTTTTTAATGACAGATGAGTTGCTAGCACACATGTTTAGGCTAAAAACAAAACCAAAAAAAATCAAACAACAAAACAATAGTAACAGTAAAACCTTAAAGGAGAAAGAGTAGGTTAGGGTTACGGCGGCCTGAATGTTTGTACTCCGCACCCCCAAATCCATATGCAGAAATCTAATCCCCATTGTCATGCTGGTTGAAGGTAGAACCCTGGAGATAGTCAAGTCCTGAGGGCGGCACTCTTGTGAAAGGGATGAGTGGCGTTATTAAAAGAGACCAGGACTTCCTTGATGGTTCAGTGGATGAGAATCCTGCAGCCAGTGCAGGGAACAAGGTTTGATCCCTGGTCCAGGAAGATTCCACATGCAGCAGGGCATCTAAGCCTGCTAGCTGCAACTCCTGACCCTGTGAACCCAAAAGCCTCTGCTCCTCAACGAGAGAAGCCGCCACAATGAGAAGCACTTGCTCCATAACACAGCAACACAGGTGCATCCCAGCCGAAACTCATGCAATAAAAGAGGCCAGAGGCTGCCACCCACTTCCCACCATGCAAGGCCACAAGGAGCCCTCTGCCTGCAGCCGGAAAGAGGCCCGGAGGCTGCCACCCACTTCCCGCCATGCAAGGCTACAAGGAGCCCTCTGCCTGTAGCCGGGAAGAGGCCCGGAGGCTGCCACCCACTTCCTGCCATGCAAGGCTACAAGGAGCCCTCTGCCTGCAGCCGGGAAGAGGCCCGGAGGCTGCCACCCACCTCCCGCCATGCCAGGCCACAAGGAGCCCTCTGCCTGCAGCCGGGAAGAGGCCCCTCGCTGAACCTGGCCATGCTGCCCCTTNTTCAGTGGATGAGAATCCTGCAGCCAGTGCAGGGAACAAGGTTTGATCCCTGGTCCAGGAAGATTCCACATGCAGCAGGGCATCTAAGCCTGCTAGCTGCAACTCCTGACCCTGTGAACCCAAAAGCCTCTGCTCCTCAACGAGAGAAGCCGCCACAATGAGAAGCACTTGCTCCATAACACAGCAACACAGGTGCATCCCAGCCGAAACTCATGCAATAAAAGAGGCCAGAGGCTGCCACCCACTTCCCACCATGCAAGGCCACAAGGAGCCCTCTGCCTGCAGCCGGAAAGAGGCCCGGAGGCTGCCACCCACTTCCCGCCATGCAAGGCTACAAGGAGCCCTCTGCCTGTAGCCGGGAAGAGGCCCGGAGGCTGCCACCCACTTCCTGCCATGCAAGGCTACAAGGAGCCCTCTGCCTGCAGCCGGGAAGAGGCCCGGAGGCTGCCACCCACCTCCCGCCATGCCAGGCCACAAGGAGCCCTCTGCCTGCAGCCGGGAAGAGGCCCCTCGCTGAACCTGGCCATGCTGCCCCTTTACCTGAGACTTCCAGTCTCCAGCACTGTGGAAAGTAAATTCCTGGNTCTCTGTCGTCCCCTTCTCCTCCTGCCCTCAAGTGTTGCCAGCATCGGGGTCTTTTCCAATGAATCAGTTCTTCACATCAGGTGGCCAAAGTACTGGAGCTTCAGCATCAGTCCTTCCAATGAATATTCAGGGTTTATTTTCTTTAGGATTGACTGGTTTGATCTTCCTGCTGTCCAAGTGACTTCCAAGAGTCTTCTCCAACACCACAATTTGAAAACATCAATTCTTCGGCACTTGGCCTTCCTTATGGTCCAACTCTCACATTCACACATGACTACTGGAAAAACCACAGCTTTGACTATGTGGACCTCTGTTGGTAAATGCATGGAAGGGGTTTAAACCAGTGCCTTCTGTAGTCCCTTCAGGACCTATTTCTGTTTATTTGGCTCTTTAATCATTAACTTCCGTCTTTTCTAGAACGCACTCTGCGTTCCTATTTTACAGCACAGAATTGTGACTCCTCCCTGCTATCTTAGGACGTCTCCTCTCAGGATCATTCATTCCTAATCTGTTCCCCTTTTAACTGTTTCCTCATCTTGCACAGATGTCTGCCGAGATTTCAACCTTTTGAAAGGTTAATTTTAGGAGAGAAAGACTCTTCCACTATTGTGAACCATCAGTTCCACGACCCCCTTTCTCTTTGGTAAGAAGAATTAGTAGCAACCTTGCTTTGTAAAACTCATTGTCAGTATCTCTTCTAGATATCTGTCCTGCGGAGTCTTCCTTTAATCCAAACATGTCACTTTAATGTTTTATTCAAAATGCTCCGAAATATTGTTTCATTGTTGCACAGTGATTCAACCTAAACATTCCTTAATATCTGTCTTTTGGCCGCTTAGAAATCCCTAATCAAGACCGCAGTTTAGCATAACTCTTACTGCTTGTAGCTGCCTTTTGACTGATTCTCACTTTCACTTTCCTGCATTGGAGAAGGAAATGGCACCCTACTCCAGTGTTCTTGCCTGGAGAATCCTAGGAGGGGGAGCCTAGTGGGCTGCCGTCCATGGGGTCGCACAGAGTCAGATAACGACTGAAGCAACTTAGCAGCAGCAGCAGCATAAAGATCAGTTTTCTGCTTTCTGAATGTCAGAGGCTCTATCGCTGGTTGCCATCTTCCAAAGTATCTTCGATTCTATTTCTCCTTTCAGCTGCTCTGCACCATATCTGTAAAGCGTTAGGTCCAATTCTTTGCAGGCACGTGTCCTTCCCACTTCTTAGGCAGGACGCGCTGGCTGCGGGCGGCGCCCTTCGCCCCTCTGCCCGGCGGGACCCCGCACAGGCCTGGGGTCCCCGCCGGCTTCGCTCCGCCGCCTTCAGCCCTGGAAGGCCGATGCGGCCCGTGCGCTCGCGGCCCGGGCCTCGGAGAAGAGCGCGCTCTGCTGAAGGGCCCTCCGGCCCGCTCGCCTCTCTTTTCCCCGCGCCTCGGGGTCTGCCTCTCTGTTCCCCACCCCAGCCCGAATTCGGCATCGCTTTCCGGGCTCTCCGCACAAAGCCCCTTCTTCCCGCACTGCGTCCCCATCGCAGGCCCGGGCGTGGGTGCTCCCACGCCGCGGCGGGTAGGACTTGCTCCAGTGTTTGCTCTCAGACCCTTTCATCCCGGAGCCCCCCGAGGGCACAGCTGCCTCGGAAGCCCCTTATGCTAACACGCTGTGGGGCAAGGCCTCCTTCTTCACCGTCAAGGCGACAGTGTCGCTCTGACCACCGACTCCGAGGCGCCTGGCCGGTGGCGGTGTCAGTCGTGTCTGACTCTTTGCGACCCCCTGGACTGCAGCCCCCAAGGCTCCTCTGTCCATAGGATTTTTCCAGGCAAGGGTACTGCAGTGGGTTGCCATGCCCTCCTCCGGGGGGTCTTCCCAACCCCTGGATCAAACCCACCTCTCCTGCATTGCAGGCAGATTTTTTTTTTTTTTTTAATAGACTGTTACCAGGGAAACGCTGTGATGTCTGCTCTCCATCCCCAAACATTCGGGTCCACACAGCAACCCACGGACAACTACTTGCCCCACTCCTAGTCCCAGCAGAGTCCTTACTTTTCCACCTGGAAGCTTACCTACAATCAGCTACTGGGCTCTGCACCAGTGCTTCCCCCGGGCCCTTGCTCCTTCCTCCTCTCTCTCTGTTTTTCCGCGGAGGCTTTTGGTTCCCCCACTGAGGATTGAACTCAGCCCTCCGCAGGGGAAGCACAGAGCCGGAACCACTGGACCCTTCAGGGAATTCCTCCAGATCCTTCCCCTCTTTTCCAGACCTCCTTCCGCTCAATACTTTGCCTCCTGGGTCCCCACGTGTGCCAGACAGTGATAAATTTTCTACATTCTCAGACCTGCACCCCAGCTGCCAAATGTCCATCCACATCCTTACGTTATAACTGATAATAGCCGTATGTGAATGGGTTTTAGGGTTTCCCTGAGGGCTCAGGGGTTAAGAATCCACCTGTAATACAGGAGACTCAGGTTCAGTCCCTAAGTCAGGACAACCCCCTGGAGGAGGAAAGGGCAACCCACTCCAGTATCCTTGCCTGGAGAATCCCACAGACAGAGGAGCCTTGCACGCTCTACAGTCCCCGGGATCGCAAAGAGTCAGACACGACTGAGGGAGTACACCAGCACCACCACCGCTGAATTTCATCAGTCCTGGGCTCTTGCAGTCTAAAAGAGGAACTGGCTGGCCCCCTGGGCTCTGCAGTCCCGAATAAGGGCTGTTGAAATGCTCCTCCATGCTTACAGACCCTGCCTTCCTGCTGGGGCCTTGGTCTCAGCAGAGCTCTGTTTGCCCAGGATGCTCCACCATTCACAGGGTCTTTCCTCCTTCCTGTCAATTACCCTGAATCCCTCAGGACTTGGCCGGCACAGGAAGGAGGAAGAACCAAGAAAATCCGAACCAAGATCCATGACTCATCAATACAGAAACTCTTAGTTAGTCAGTTCAGTCACTCAGTCGTGTCCGACTCTTTGCGACCCCATGAATCACAGCACGCCAGGCCTCCCTGTCCATCACCAGCTCCCGGAGTTCACCCAAACCCATGTCCATCCATACATGACCACTGGAAAAACCATAGCCTTGACTAGATGGACCTTTGTTGGCAAAGTAATGTCTCTGCTTTTTAATATGCTCTCTAGGTTGGTCATAACTTTTCTTCCAAGGAGTCTTTGGCATTAGTTAGGGATTATTCAGGAAACTATTATAGTTGTGGTTGAGCGTCTACTACTGAAATCTCTCATGGCCTGATAGATTTCAGAATCAGAAATGATTTGCCCATTGCTCTCCCAATTGCTAGGATCAATTAGTCTCCCACATATTTCCGAGAGAGTGGCCCGGGAAGGTAAATTATTAAATAATATGGGCCGTTAGTATCAGATCAGTTCAGTTTCAGTTCAGTCGCTCAGTCGTGTCCGACTCTTTGCAATCCGATGAACTGCAGCACGCCAGGCCTCCCTGTCCATCACCAACTCCCAGAATTCACTCAAATCCACGTCCATCGAGTCGGTGATGCCATCCAGCCATCTCATCCTCTGTCGTCCCCTTCTCCTCCTGCCCCCAATCCCTCCTAGCATCAGAGTCTTTTCCAATGAGTCAACTCTTTGCATGAGGTGGCCAAAGTACTGGAGTTTCAGCTTTAGCATCAGTCCTTCCAAAGAACACCCAGGGCTGATCTCCTTTAGGATGGACTGGTTAGATCTCCTTGAAGTCCAAGGGATTCTCAAGAGTCTTCTGATACTGTCCTAATGAAAGAAAGAAAAAAAAGGAGAAAAGATAACAGTATAGAGGGTAAAAGGTGGAAGCTGAACTTTTTCCAGTTAAAAGTGATATTCACTATTTTCAAGAGAATTTATTTTCTAATAAGGTCATTTTAGAGTAAAAATTCCCTGGTTTTCTATCTCATCCCAAATATTTCTTGATACTGTGTCAAATTGCAAAGATGCAAATAAACATGATCCCCCCAAACCAATATTATTCTGTGACAATTATAAGGGATAATATAGTAATTTTTGATAAGCTAATCTTTAAAAAGGCTACATATCAGAAAATAAAAATTGAACATGAAAAACTTTCTAGTGTTTATCATTTAATAATAGTTTCTTTGAATTTATTTGCATTCAAATTTGCAAATGGCACCAAGTATTAAAGCTAAAATAAAACACGGGAGCAGGAATTCAAAGATATTAGAACTGCACAAAGTTGAAACTGTTTCTAATTTGTACCATAATTTTGACAATTATTTCATGTGTGCTTTGTGGGATTTTGTTACTTTCTATTGTTAGGTAAGTGTGGTTATAATTTTTAGTGGAAGGATAATATGAACAAAAACAGTATTTTAAGAAATATTTATTTTCAGATGTCTGAACTCTAAATACAGAGTGGAGAAAAATCTTACATTCAAATAATACTCGTCTTAATACTCTTAGTATGCAAAATTGTGAATCCGAATTAGGCTGGGTTTGGGGGGCAAATTGAGGAATTTTGAATAATACTACATGGCGTTAATAGGCCATTAGTCATGGTACAGATAACTTAAAGATCACCTGAAAACGACACAATACTGTGAATCAACCATACCTCTATTTAGGGATACTCTTGGTTTGATGGTTTAACTCGCCAAGCTTCCACCGCAGAGAACACAGGTTCAGTCAGTCCCTGGCCAGGGAACTAAGAACCCACAAGTCACAAAACAATAAACGCAAAAGCTATAACTCAATTAATAAAAGAAAAAGATAGGCAGATCACCATGTGGGCATCAACAGGTGTTGATGCTGAGAAAGTCAAGGAAATTTACGAGGAAAGCTTAATATCAAACACAGGGTTTTAGTCTTGTTCTTGGTGTTTTAGTCGTTAAAATTGTGTCTGACCCTTTGCGACCCCATGGAGTGTATCCCACCAGGCTCCTCCGTCCATGGGATTTCCCAAGCAAGAATACTGGAGTGGGTTGCCATTTCCTTGTCCAGGGGATCTTCCCAACCCAGAGGTGGTACCCAGGTTTGCTGCTTGGCAGATAGATTCTTTACCACTGAACCACCTGGGAGGCCCACAAACAAAGTAGCGTAGTTAAATAAAGCGCCGCAAACAAGCAAACAGAAAAGAAGTTAAAGATGACTAAGAAGAAGCTTGAATAAGAAAATAATGTAATGATCAGTGAAAGGGGAATTTTAAAATAGAACTTTTGAGGAAGATAAAACAGTTTTATGTTATGCATACTGAGAGTGAAATATCTCAAAATAAGTAGGTGAAAATATCCAACAAGAAATGACTGAACAAGAATCAAAACTGGAGAGTGAGATCGGAAGTCACGCTAATGGACTGGAAAATCCCATGGGTGGAGGAGCCTGGGAGGCTGCAGTCCATGCGGTTGTGAAGAGTCGGACATGACTGAGCAACTTCACTTTTCACTTTCATGCATTGGAGAAGGAAATGGCAACCCACTCCAGTGTTCTTGCCTGGAGAATCCCAGGGATGGGGAGCCTGGTGGGCTGCCATCTATGGGGTCGCACAGAGTCGGACACGACTGAAGCGACTGAGCAGCAGCAGCAGCCTGTGCTGAGAACTGTTGAAGTACTTTCCAGAGATCACCTATACAGTAAGTCCCCTACACACAAACCTTTAAGAGGCCAGCTTTCGAAATGCCAACTGCATTCCGTCAACGTCGGGCACGAGTGACATCGCAGCCTGCCCTCTGTCTCTGATTGCCAGCGAGCCTTCAGCTCTCCCATCTCCCTCCTCCTCTCCCTCCTGCAGGCAGGGACCCTTCTTGTCTGTCCACTCCATGCCAGCCGCTGTGTGCAGCTGTTGCTCTGTGCCACTGTGCTCTTCCAGGTCCTGCACTGTGCGCTACAAAGTGCTTTCTTTATTCTCTGTGTTTGATTTTCATGTACTATTTGTGTGAAAAGTGTCATAAGCCTTTCACAGTTCAGTACCATATAGCTGATTGTGTTAGTTGGGTGCCTGGGGAACATTGTTGGACTGA
>SJYW01045797.1:74999-89650 GCA_006410735.1 Raphicerus campestris | reverse complement strand
TTACCAACTGAGCCACAAGGGAAGCCCTTGCTTCTCAAGAAGTAAGAAATAGCTCCTCCATCATAGGTAAATTAGGACAACAGAGATTCCCCATTATCAGCATATGCCAGTCACCACACCCAATGAAACCTTTGGTCTGAGATAAGCTTAACATGAGAAAGAAAGGAAAAGGAGCAGAATTAACTTCTTGGGTTGTCCAGCGTTTTAAATACTTGAAAGTCAATTGAAATATTCAAATCATATAAGAATGCATCATTTATTCATTCAGCAAACACCAGGGGATCACAAGTGCTGCAGACCTCATGGTAGCCACGGGCAGGACGAGTCCTCTGACCTGCGGGGTCGTGGACTGTGCAGCGCCTACCTTAGAATCAGATAACATTTTATCTCTTGCTTTGTAGGCTTTATTCTAGATGAGAACCTTGGGGTCCACGGACTGCGGATCTATTTCCAGCTTAGCCCATCCTTCACTGTATGGTTTTGAAGTAAGACAGCTTCTCCCAGACTTTCCAAGGTGTACATGCTCTACCCAAAGTCCCAGCAGCTCCAAGACAACCTGCAGTATTAAAAAATCTGAGGTTAGAAAGCCTGCCATTGGGACCTTTCTGGTAGTCCAGGGGTTAAGACTTGGAACCTCCAGCGCCAGGGATTCGGGTTCAATCCCTGGTTGGGGGACTAAGATCCCACAGCCATACAGCCAAAATAATTTTTTAAAAATGCTTGGTTCGAACTGGATAATTTCACAATAAAGGATTTTTTTAAAAAAAGCCCGCATTTAAGAACCATGTCAGTCCTTAACATGAGATTCGGGGCCTACTACATCACGTCAGCTGTGTTTTCTTTTTCCAACATTAACGCTTTGAACCAAGCTGAAGAGAAGATGGATCCCCATTGAAACACAATTAAAGCGCAGTCACCTTAGTGTTCTTCCTCTGTTATAAATGATGGGCTAAGAGTTTACCCACTGAACTTCTTACTCTCTTTTAAATTGTCTAGATGCCAATGTTCATGTTTGTGTCTGGGGAGAGGGCATCGCAGTGCCAAGAACTTTCTCTTTTATTCTCCAAAGAATAACCAAGAAGCTTTCCTTCGAGGTGGCTTGTCTGGGTTCAAACACCACCTTCATCTACATAAAAGACTATTTCCCCCAAACATGCACCTGTTGCCTCCGTTAGGATTATCTGCAGCTGGATGCGTCAGCCGCCCCTGGTCCCTGAGATCGTCATCTACAGGATGCTGCCGCTCATTCTCTTCTGCCGAAAGACAACTTTTTTCTTAAAAAAAAAAAAAATATCGACATGGTATCCAGGCTACATCTTGAAAATCACTTTACAACTGAGAGTAACAAACGGCAGATGGAATGCTGTTGCTTCTCACTCAGTCCCCAGCTTCCTTTGTTCCTCTCCTTGTGGACAGACTGCCCCTCCATTCAGATGGTGAGGCTGTGCCGAGCGAAGGCCCACACTGCACCTCTGGCAGCCTCTCTCCAGTTCAATTACGGAGCTTTAGTGGGGCTAATTAGCATTCCTCGAGCGGGAGCTCTTTGAGTGACAGGTAACCATGGAGAGTCACACTCCTGTAGGTGATCAGCGAGAGCCACGCTTTTCTTTTTAATTAAAAATTAGAAAAGCCTTAAAGAAAAAGCATAGCATTTCCTGATGTGTGCCGTGAGCCCAAGCTTTGCTATGCTGGAAAGAATAACAGTCGTGTCAGAAGAAAAACGGATGCCATTTCAAAAGGACCAGAGGAAAATACCAGGATAGTCAGAGATGGGAGAGATATTGTCTGCCCAAGAACAGACACCGAAAGGGAAACACAAAGAAGCCAAAAGATCACCTGAGATTTCCCGGGAGCCCATTTAGATGATAACGCTTTCCCCTTCAAAGTTTGTGAACTAACACTGTCCATTAACAATATGGCCTTTAAAAAAATCATTTAGAAAATATTAGTTAGAACTTTGGAATAACATATGAAGTTAGCCCTAAATAATACCTATTTGTTGATTGCTGATGATGAGATACAATACGATAAAATTAGGTATTAACAACCTATTTCAATTCTAAGAAATATTGGGAGAAATCCTCCAAGTACACAGTAAATTGGATCTGATCTTGGGAACCGGTGTCAGCAAGCACTGGTATATCTTTCCAACAGAGTGAGTGTTCTAAGTAGGGCAGAGTGGGGAATTCAATATTGTCACCTTAGTTTGGGAGCCTAGATTCAGAGGAAGTTGTGAACAGAAGCCTTACAGTCTTTTAAGGGCATATCGGGATAGCTTTTCTGTTCAAAAATAGGCAAGTAAATAATTCGAATGATCAGATTCAATTTTAACTTTCCCCCAAACTGAAACAGCTCTGTTTCCTTTTGGTTCTTCTTATAAAATACTTAATTTTAACATGCCTAACCCTTTCCTGTTTTTACCCCAAAACAGGATTATTGTAAAAACACTCCACGCTGTTGTTTCTGGCTAGCATAAAGCCAGGAAGCTCTCAGAGTCTTGCGGGAGCGCCTAATCTCATGAGCCAGCCAGACTCCTCTCAGCCCCGTGAGAGCAGACCAGGATGTGAACCCGGCTGCAGGGAAGCCCTGAACTCTTCTTTCAGAGTGATTTCTACTCTGAGAAGAATTCACTGAAAAGACAGAGTGATATAATCAGTTGTACTTTTCCATAGTCACTCTTTCCTTTGGCCAAATTTCCAAATATTAGGAATTTTCCTCTAAGGTTTAAGTTCAGTGAAGAAACACATTTTAATTCCAGAAGACTGTCCCCCTTAATATGCAAGCACCAGTCATCATCCATAAAACCACTTTTAATTCTGTATTTATTTGAACATTCTTTCTTAATAACACCTCAACTCCAAAATTTTCCACAAGAATTTTCCGGAAAACAGATTCCCTTCTCAAGTTTCATAAATCTGGCTTCAGTAAATTTAACTTACTAATTAATATTGACTTTGGTTTAACTATAGAAAAAGTTATGTCCTAAGATTGTCAAACTTCATTTTATTTTTAAAATTTATTTACTTTTTAATTGAAGGATAATTGGTTTACAGAATTTTATTGTTTTCTGTCAAGCCTCAACTTGAGTCAGCCCTTTTTTCTGAAATGTTTCTATGCCTAATAGAAACTTGCTGTAAGAGTAAGAATGCTTCTCATTGAATAGCAAGAAGAGCTCTGTTCTAATATGCTGCATTTTTGGAGTCTGTGATATTCAAGGCATAATGGAGGGAGCTAGCTGTTGGGCCCTAATCACCCCCTTTTCCATGTATTCTTCCCAAGCATAATACGCATCCAATTTCTAATACCAATACCAAATCTGTAGAAATGCTGAATTGCGCAGAAAAATATTTCACATTTTAAAATAGGCATACTAAGAATCAATGCTCCATAAAAATTGTACAGATTTGAAATATTGACTGAGTTCATGGAAATTATGAACTATTTTCTTTTTTAAATTATGAAAGTATGATAACACATTTACAGGTGACTTGGAAAATACAGAATAAGGTTACATATAGCTCCACCAAAGGTTACAATTATTCTTTAAGTAGATAAGTTAAGATTTTTAGTTGGCGTTTCAATATCAAACTCTCAAAAATTAATAGAATGAATAGACAGAAAAGTAGAAGGATATAGTAGACCTGAAAAGCACTGTGAACTAATTCAACATAATTAAGATTTTAGAATTTTCACACAACAGTAGGATAAATACACTATTCAAGTTCCCATAGACTATAAACCAGGAGATACTGGATCATACCCAGAGACATAAAACAAGGTGCAAAAATCTCAGGGTCTAAACGTATTAAAATGTGAACTGTTTTAAAAACAAACAGATTAAATGACTGGATATTTTAAATGACTTCCATCCATTTTCCATCATGAATATTCACAGCCAGATCCTTTCTGGCTGCCCTCTATGGGGTCACACAGAGTCGGACACGACTAAAGTGACTTTGCAGCACTCTTCTCACTTGACAGAGAGAAGCAGGCAAAGAGGCGAACTGACCCTCCGCTCTCCAGGGCTAGAACTGAGACTGAAGCTACAGGCACAGCATCCTGTCATCAACAAACCCCTCCAAGGCTGAAGTCGCGCGCTGGCCCTTCTCCCAGGATTCCACACACACTTGTCATGAGCTAACTCAGAGGGCTGACTCACGAGTCAACATATAGCACGAAAAGTCCATGCCTTGCGGGCTCTCTTGCCCACACCCTCTCACCGGGCCCCAGGCCTGGCCTCTGCCTCACCACCCACCTGAGAACATGCGGGATCCTTAACCTAGGTTGTTATGGTGAGATGATGCTTCACCTTTGTGTAGATCACAGCATCTCGTGTTACTCATACATACTGTGCATCGGACACTATTTCACAGTAGGACACTGGTCTTTTGGGGGTGGAGGACAGGGGAACAATTCTGGACCCTCTAAGATGCTACTGTTTTAGACGCCTCAGTGTCACTGCAAAAGAAAAAAAATGTCACTAGTCAAACTAAAATAGGCAAAGTGGCCCTTAGGAAAGGTGGATTTTTTATTACAAGCCAGTATTAAAATTGTGTATTTGGAAAATAATATCTTTAAATGCATGTTTTATTTCTTTTTGTCCTACTATGTTAAGAGAATTATTTGCTAGATTTTTATTCTCCATTCAGTCAGGAAAATTTGGTCAGAAAACCTACCACATCAAAATCAAAAGCCTGTCATTTGGAACTTCTCCGGTGGTAACAGTGGACAAGAATCCGCCTGCCGAGGCAGGGGCCACGGGTTCGGTCCCTGGTCTGGGAGGATTCCACATACCATGGAGCAAGTAAGCCCGGGTGCCACAGCTCCTGAAGCTGCACACCCTACAGCCTGAGCTCAGCAAGGGGAGCCCCTGCAAAGAGAAGCCCGCACCCCACAGCACAGAGCAGCCGCTGCTGAAGAGAGCTAGAGCGGCTCTCCAGCAGCGAGAAGGACCCAGAGCGGCCAATAGGCAAACACACAAATTACAAAAGAAATCCCACCATTTCCATTCCCTGTAGAAAACAACATATTGTCATTCAAAGTCTTTTTCTATTAAAATGCTCTTTTGTTCCATTTTTCTCAGCTATCATCATCTCTCCTGTACATCTGTTAAGATTGGATAGCTCTCTTGTCTAGTGGTAGGGGCTGTGTGCCAAAAGCTACCTAATCTGAACATCTGAATCAATGCACAGAGATCGACTCACATGTTTACAGCTCAATCACCATCAAACAAATTTACCACTTGGTTCCACTCTGGAAAAAAGAGTCCATATGTGTGTATGTATAACTGATTCGCTTTGCTACGCATCTGAAACTAACATAAAATTGTAAATCAACCACATTCCAAGAAAAATTTAATTTCAAAACTTAGTCATTAATCATATTACAATATAAATTTGTCTGTGTACTCAATAACAATTAGAATAAGTTGAACTTTCTTACTCAAAAAGACCTACAAAAAGATTCCACCAATGTTTGACTATAGTACACTACCTGAAAGCCTAAAGCGGTCAAACTCTAAAGAATATCACAGTTCAGTTCAGTTCAGTTCAGTCACTCAGTCGTGTCCGACTCTTTGCAACCCCGTGAATCACAGCACGGCAGGCCTCCCTGTCCATTACCAACTCTCGGAGTTCACTCAGACTCACGTCCATCGAGTCCGTGATGCCATCCAGCCATCTCATCCTCTGTCACCTCCTTCTCCTCCTGCCCCCAATCCCTCCCAGCATCAGAGTCTTTTCCAATGAGTCAACTCTTCGCATGAGGTGGCCAAAGTATTGGAGTTTCAGCTTCAGCATCATTCCTTCCAAAGAAATCCCAGGGCTGATCTCCTTCAGAATGGACTGGTTGGATCTCCTTGCAGTCCAAGGGACTCTCAAGAGTCTTCTCCAACACCACAGTTCAAAAGCATCAATTCTTCGGCGCTCACTTTCTTCACAGACTTGCTCAAATAAAGAAGGAAGAAAAGAAACAGATAAGGAAACAGAGAAAGGGCAAGAAAAAAGAGAAAGGAAGAAAGATTCAAAGGTCAGAACAACTGCTTTGCTTTTCAATATTTCCAGTAGAATTAATATTCAGGATGATCAGATGTCATTGATTCAGGCCAGAGTTGTAAAATCAGAAGAGAAAGATGAGTTCACTGAGAAAGGAGCTTAGCCTCAAAAGATGGAGAGAAGGCAGAGAAAATAGAGGGAAGAGATGATGTGTCCTGGGAAACTGCCAATCAAAGGACCAGTGTGGTCACTCAAAGATGCCATGACGCTGAGAGCATTTGTCTCCAAGACCGGCGCAGAAACACCTCTTTCCAAAAATCAGCTCAAAGTGAAATCAACTGTTTAAAAAGTAAAATGGCAAATGCTGGGCTGCCTTTCAGATTGCAATCCACAGAATTTACAGTATTGTTTGGTAAGGTGAAAACAGCTAAACAGATTGGATCATGTTTTTCTTCTGATAAAGTTTTCCAAGGATTCAGAGAATATGGTTATGATTATACAGAACTGCTGAAACCACAAGTGCCTCAATTACTGCACATGGTTAAACCTGGTCCAGACTTTTAACATATGCAATGCTTTTTACCAGAAGTTGAATAACGTCAGCGTCTAGGAAACTACTGAGTTCAGCTTCCTAAGCTCTCTGCTGCTGAACGACTCACTAAATCTGTCTGTTAAATTCACACGTGCCCTGGGTGCCGGCCGCCACCTCACACATCCCAGAATGGATTTTCCATTGGACGTTACTGCCAAAGAGTCTTCTCTCCTGGCACCAGGAGAGAGAGTGAAATACACCTATAGGCTCAGAAAATAAAATATAGGATGAACTTCAGTCGTCTAAGACAATATGGGCAATGTATCATAAAATGTGAGATGGATAGACATTGGAGTAGATTGAATTTTATGAATTCATCCAGAAACCATCACACTAGATTCATCAAGANAATATAGGATGAACTTCAGTCGTCTAAGACAATATGGGCAATGTATCATAAAATGTGAGATGGATAGACATTGGAGTAGATTGAATTTTATGAATTCATCCAGAAACCATCACACTAGATTCATCAAGATTTTCAAAGGTCGGAGAAGAGTTCCTGAAAGTCATTAAGTCAATTGTAGACTTTTTCCACCACATCTGGCCAAATTCTCACCCAAATTAACGTTTAAGGGTCGACAATTTGAAAAGTGGTTTATGAAGTTCCACAGTTTTGTTCTGACCACGGCTCCGGTAACTTGAAATCACCTTATTGATTGATTGATTTCACATGTCACAGGTCCTCCTGAAAAGCGTAAAATGGTTCTTTTAAGTTGATGAGCTCCAGAAAAAAAATATGTCTACAGATAGTATTTGCTTATCCACTCTCTCGATGATGACAGTTGCCCACCCTTTTCCTTTCTGTCAACTAGAGTAATAATTCCTCCTAGAAGAAATTAATAAAATATATAAGTAGGCAAGCCCTGTTCTCTGCGATCCTAAAATTTAGTAATGAGACTCACATATGTGCCTGCATAAATTTATTATGTATTATGGGCATATATGAATATATACATATATATATTATATAATCAAAATTCAAGAGAGCAGTGAGAAGTGCTATGAGAAAGACAGGAAAAAGGAAGCTTTTAAAACCCTGACTGACTGGGAATTCTCAGGCTGTCCAGTGGTTAGGACTCCATGCTTTCACTGCTGACGGCTCAGGTTTGATCCCCGTTCGGGGAGTCGAGATCCCACAAGCTTTGAGGCTTAAAAATTTTTTAATAAAAATAATAATTAAAAAAAAACATGACGGAGAAAGACACTTTCCTTGGGAGCAAGACAGAGAAGCAGTTGACATGAGCAAAACGGTTATGGAGACAGTGGCATTTGAGTTGTTATTAAAAGGGGTGACGGCTCTGACAGCTGCAAGGGGAGGAGGGAATTCTGGGCAGAGGACACAGCGTAACAGGCAAACCACGCTGGGACACAGAGGCTCCGGGAGTCCTGTCTGCCCGGGAGACACGGCGGAGGCGAGAAGTATTTATTCCCCTTCAGCTGAAGGATCAGACTTCGTTCTGTCCAAAGGAGGCACCAGTGAAGGCGTTCAGAAAGGAGTGATGCCATCCCATCAGGTAAGTCAGACGTGGGTGTCAGCACAGCCCCTTTGTTATTAACCTTTGTTAAGAAAAACAAGCAGAAAACGGGTCAGCGCGGGGCGGGGTGAGTCCCGCCGCAGCTCCCGCTTCGTGGGTCCCGCGCGGCGCGGTGGCTGGGCTGTGGCTGGGACTTCGGGGCTCTCAGAGCGCCTCCGGCCACCGCATTCAGCTCCCCGTCTCTGATACTCCCGCTCCCTGACAGCCCCGGCCCTCCCTTCTCCTCCATCTCCTTGCCCAGTGGACCCACGCGCCTACTCCAATCTCCCTCCAGTTTATTCCTCAAGCGCCCGGAACCAAACCCTCTCCCTCTTTCCTTGGGCCACTTGGATTGCATCTTAACTGTGACCGCACAACAGCACTCAGCAGGACTCTACTCAAAATATCTCCATTCAACAGATGTACTCTGAAAGATGGGGGGGGGGGGGCAGTTAGAGAGTTTGCAGCGGCCCTGTACACGCTCCTAATTTCTTGCTTGCATGACGTCATCTCTGAGTGTGGCTGCGCGGCGCCTCCGTGGCTAGGGGCCGGCTCTCTCGTTGCAGCGAGCCGGGCCTGCTCCCTAGCTGGGGTGCGCCTTGCAGGGACTCCTCTGTTTGTGGAGCACGGTTCTAGGGGACACGGCCCAGTAGCTGTGGTTCCTGGGCTCAAGAACATGGGCTGATGGTCCCTGCACAGAGGGCTTAGCGGCTCCTCGGCAGGCGGGATCGAGCGATTCTGCATCTCCGGCACAGCACACTGTTAGATTTAAAGTGGATCGCCAGCGAGGACCTGTGTACAGCGCAGCGAGATCAGCTCAGTGTTACATGGCAGCCTGGATGGGAGCGGAGCTTAGGGGAGGATGGGTATACGCATATGTGTGGCTCAGACCTTCCGCTGTCCACCTAGAACCATGCCAACACTGTTAGTCAGCTCTACCCCAGTACAAAAGGAAAAGGTTTTTTTTAAAAAACTGAAAAAACAAAACCCAACCCCAAATGTATTCTGGTTATATCCAATGTCCCAGTTCAATAGTAAGCACTGGGATTCTTTTTAAAATCCTAGATTTGAGTGTTCAGTGTGTTCATATAAACTAAAAGGCTTTGCAAGCACACAAGACTAAATCTCTTTGTAAAACATTTAGGCATGCCTTCGAAAAAATAATAATGATTATTTTTATCTCATGAAAGTATCCAGCTATATCTAGGATGTTTGTCACATAAATTCTCATTCAATATAAAGTTTGTGAAATCAGTCACTATGGGTTGAAAATGTATTGTTTATGCTGGATGATTGTTCTTTTGCGTGAAGGAAGGGATCTGGCTCATGGGGAAACTTTTCACTTTAGTTTGTTATTTCTAAGTGTCTTCATAATCCTCAAGTTCATACAAACAGCGAATGGCAAACCGAGCTAAGAAAATCGTCTAGTCATTTCAAAGAAGACATGAGAGTCAGCTTAAATGATTCAAAACTATTACTGGCTTCAAAAACAAGCCTGTCTTCAGTGGTCATTAAAATAAACACTCTTATGCTCACAAGAACTGAAAGATATCAAGGCAGCCTAATGAATATCAGTTTAAGAAAACCAGACAGCAGCTCAAAAGATGTATGTAGACATCACTATCTCTCCTTCCAGTTCCCCTTTACATTAGGCATTTGTGAGGAAACACTGTCTGCACAAAATTCTCGAGGATTTGAGAGGAGGGGAAGAAAGGAAATGTCAGTGCTTAGATGCTCAGAGTTTCTCAGAAAGCATCCTGTTTCCGACCCCGTCTATTTTTATTCTCCAACAAAACCCAATGAATTTGAAGTCTGACCCTTTTTTATTTTCCACCTCTGATCTTCCTACTTGATTGGAAACTGAACTTTTGTTAACAAAACGGATGACCATCTGAATGCAGTACTTGTACTAAGCAGTTGTGCAGCTTCCACAACTATTCAAAGCTCAGGCAAGTGGGACCCTATCAAGCACGGGGAAGGCACAGAGCTATGCATCTGTGACAACTCTGCCATTGCCTGCAAATGAGCCCCCTGATACACAGCGTTGCTCTCTGCCTGCCCTAACCTCATCTCTTTAATCACTGCAGAGAGACTGGCCATCAGCAAACTCCTGTCTTCCATATGGACTCTTCACCCTTTGGCTCCAGAGACGAATCTGTAACACAGGCTTAGTTGAAAACAGCATTCTGTCCTGGCCACACCGGTTGGTTCATGGGTAAGCATGTGACTCAGAGCCTATGAATCAAAATCAATCCTAAGATTTCTGTTAATTATTTGGAAACTTAATAAAACTTTCTAACCAGATTGCCAGCCTTAAGATGACCCAACAATCCCATTAGTGGTCACAGACCCTGAGGAAATCATCACTGAAAAAGATGCATGCATCCCAATGTTCACTGAAGCACTATTTACAGTAGCTAGGACATGAAAGCAACCTGAGTGTCCATCAGCAGATGAATGGATAAAAAAGCCATGCTACATATATATAATGGAATATTCCTCAATCATAAAAAGGAATGTTTTTGAGTCAGTTCCAATGAAGTGGATGAAGCGAAAGGCTATTATACCGAGTGAAGTAAGTCAGAAAGAGAAAGACAAAGATCAGGTATTAATGCATATATATGGTATCTAGAAAAATGGTACTGGTGTGCTTATTGGCAGGGCAGCAGTGGAGATGCAGACGTAGGGAACAGCCTCGTGGACACAGTGGGGGAGGAGAGAAAGGGACAAGTGGAGAGAGCAGCACGGAAACACACGCTGCCAAGTGTGAAACGGACAGCCAGTGGGCACTTGCTCTGTTACACAGAGCTCAGCCCGCGCTCGGTGACCACCTAGCAGGGTGGGATGGGGTGGGCAGTGAGAGGGAGGTTCAAGAGGGAGGGGCGATACGTGTGCCTGTGGCTGATTCATGGTGATGTATGGCAGAAACCAACATCGTATTATACAGCAATTATCCTTCAAAGACAAATTTATAAAGAAATATGACTTAAGCCTAGAACTTTGAAACTCCTTGCCGCCACACACAGAAGGAACCGTGAATGAAGCCAAAGAGCATTTCTTTTCTTGAAACAAGTATTTATTTTTGACTCAAAATTACTTATTATTTAAATCACAGAATAGAGTACTATTGGATATTAAAATTTTTTTCATGATTAGGTTTCTTCACATAATAAATATTTGGCTTAAACACTTCCACCATTTAATTTTTTTATGGTGCTCCAACATAATTTTCTTAGCGTACTAAAAAAGAACCAATATTTAAAAAATAGTCCAGTGAAACCAACAGTCAGTGAATAAACACAGCAAGACCATCTATGCTATATATTAAGCTGGAAGTTCAAAGAAATGTAACTTGGAAAAAATATCTACTCTATTTTTCCCCCTTGATGTTATAATGAAATTCCTGGAATGGGGACTAGTATAACTTTTGACCATTTCAAATGGCAATATCCAGGCAACCAGACCTGGATAAAGCCAAAGAAAAGATTAATAAGGGAGCAAGAGCAAGACTAAAGAGAGATGGAAGATGAAAAGAAAAGAGAAAGAGATGGTTATGTTGTTTGAGCTCCTAAATCAAACCACATCTGAATCTATCCTTGTACTTTGCAATTACAGGATGTGATAAATTACTATTTCTGCTAACAAATACCTGAATTGGTTTACTATCACTGGCAACTGAAACAGTCCTTTGATGCAAGCTGGTGTTTATATTCAAAACACAGCAGGGGCCGGGGGCGGTGGGGGGGGGGTGGCAGGAAGGGGAAAGAAGAAAAGACAAAATAACTCTGATAATTAGGTCAAAAAACAATGTAGACTTTTTCTAACACATGGATATATCTTCTGAACTTAAGGCATGGATAATCATAAAGAGGTGAGTAGAATTTGGTAGATTTATGAAGATATTCAGTTCAGTTCAGTTCAATCACTCAGTCATGTCCGACTCTTTGCAACTTCATGGATTGCAGCACGCCAGGCCTCCCTGTCCATCACCAACTCCCAGAGTTCACGAAAACTCACATCCATCGTGTCAGTGATGCCATCCAGCCATCTCATCCTCTGTCGTCCCCTTCTCCTCCTGCCCCCAATCCCTCCCAGCATCAGAGTCTTTTCCAGTGAGTCAACTCTTCCCATGAGGTGGCCAAAGTACTGAAGTTTCAGTCCTTCCAAAGAAATCCCAGGGTTGATCTCCTTCAGAATGGACTGGTTGGATCTACTTGCAGTCCAAGGGACTCTCAAGAGTCTTCTCCAACACCACAGTTCAAAAGCATCAATTCTTTGGTGCTCAGCTTTCTTCACAGTCCAACTCTCACATCCATACATGACCACTGAAACAACCACAGCCTTGACTAGACGGATCTTAGTTGGCAAAGTAATGTTTCTACTTTTCAATATGCTGTCTAGGTTGGTCATAACTTTTCTTCCAAGGAGTAAGCGTCTTTTAATTTATTAGCCAATAAGAATTTTAGAGGACATACAAAAAAATTGTGGGTTATTTGGATTTGACTTAATAACTTGCCAAACTGGTCTACCTTATTTTAAATGTATGTATGTATGTGTTTATGTCCGTTTTGAGCTAGAAAATTCTTAAAAATATAAACTCAGTCAATGCAAAACACAAAAGCCTTGTTACAAGTATCTGGCCATCCGGGCAACAGCATATGACACTCACATCTCCTTTATAATAGAAAAGTTAGAGCATTTTCTCTACGTTTGCATGATGTTAATTTGGCCCTCATCTGGCTGTGCACTATGCATATTAAACACACACACACACACACAAATAAGGTAAAATCAAAAACAGGGTGAGGAAGAGGAAGCAAGAGAATGTGAGGAAGAGGAGAAGCAGAAGAGGAAGAGGAAGCAACAGAGAGTGAACCCAAGGAAGTAGAATGATAAGCAGAGAATCTGTTGTAACTCGAGATTTTCTTCCTATTAGGACTTCAGATCTTATTATCCTGTTCTTTCACAGACGTTGGTATGAAATTTCTTTTGGTAAAATTTAAAGGGAATTTGTAAGTGCCGCCTTTTTAACGTTCCAAGGTCAGTGCTTTTTGACCGTGGGGACAGTGGGGTTCTATTCATTTCACATCATTTAATTCCCTGGTAGCTCTCAGTATAGGAAACATTGCTTTCAAACAAAAAACTGCATTGTTACCTGGCACCAGTTTACGTTTAAATGGAACCCACAACAATAACAACAAGAGGATGACTTCACATATGCTTTTATATTTCTGTTATAATATCAGGGTTTTGAATTGAGAAGAGTAAAATATCTGCCTGGAATGCAGGAGACACAGGTTCAATCTCTGGGTCAGGAAGATTCCCTGGAGAAGGAAATGGCAACCCACTCCAGTTTTTTTGCCTGGGAAATCCCAAGAACAGAGGAGCCTGGTGGGCTACAGTCTATGGGTTAGTAAAGAGTCGGAAACGACCGAGAGACCATCACTTTCACATCTTTCAAAACATATAGAAGACAGGAAAGGGCTTATTTAAAAAAAGGTTGTTGTATTTTTCTTCAAGCATTTTTGGTTGCTTTTCTATCCAGTGGGGAGGTAGATCCAGGAGGCAGAAAGGAAAAAAAAAAAAAAAGACGAAAAGGAGAAAGTCCTTCCTTCCAGGAAATGGTCCATTTCAACTCTCCTTGCACAGAGAACTTGAGGAAGCCACTCAGAAACACAAATGAGGCTTCCCTCTGCTCAAGCATCAGAAATCATCTCTAGGTTTGGTCCTGGCATGGTACACAGGGAGGTCGTTCCCAAATCCCCACCCTGTTTAGCTGTCTTGTGAGTAACTGGACCAGGAGCTGGCAATCAAAGGACAGGATACCGACACTAGGAGTTTTGGAGGAGGAACAGTTACTGACAACAAAGCCCAAAATGTGGGCTTGGAAGTTGGAAACGGAAGTGGAGACGAGAAAAAGAATGTTCAAGGTGAAGTTAAGGAATTGAACACATGGATAAATGGATGTCCTGTGCAGAGGCTGACATCTCTGGGAAGATGACGGTAGCAGATTGCAGAATAAGGCAATGAGGGAGAGCCTGGGGTTGTTCCGAGGAAGGAACAGTGAGCCATGGTTTGCAGCTGGAAACAAGGAGAAGAGGTGCTAAGGGGGACAGTGTGGCCTTCAGAAGACGCGGGATTTTCCTTGAGGGGAGGGCAAGGAATGGCAACTTTATTCAGAAAACCAGCAGATGGAGAAGATGGTGGACAAGTATCCCGAAGAACCGTCCTGCCCGGGTTCGAATGCTAAATTCTTGTCTGGGACTAAGAGCGGGAGGTGAGGTGGCAAAGTAAAGAAGGCGGTGAAAGTGAAGTCGCTCAGCCGTCAGACTCCCTGCAGTGCCGCGGGCTGCAGCCCGCCAGGCGCCAGGTTCACGGGATTCTCCAGGCAAGAATGCGGGAGTGGGTTGCCATGCCCTCCTCCAGGGCGTCTTCCCGACCCAGGGACTGAACTCACGTCTCCTGCATTGTAAGCAGATTCTTTACCTTCCGAGCCACCAGGGAAGCTCCCCACCCCCACCCCGCCCCCCAAAAAGGTGATAAGTTGTT
>SJYW01045797.1:53041-68657 GCA_006410735.1 Raphicerus campestris | reverse complement strand
GTGGGTGGTGGCTATGCATGGCTACCTCCCATGGAGGCAGGAAGGTGGCAATCAATCAAGGCAGGGGCAAATCATTTGGCAAAATTACCACCTATGATCATTTATGAGATAAAAATAAACTTGTAACTCTAGAAGAAAGACTAACTAGGAAATATCAGCCACATTCGGAAGGCAGCGTGGAAAAGAAAAAGAGGTGAATTCAGGAAGGACAGAATGGTCTGCAATCAGGAATAAACCAAAACAAAAGGATACAGACATTTGGAGACCAGAAGGCTCAGCAGTAAAAGAATCCACCTGTCAGTGCAGGAGATACAAGTTCTATCCCTGGGTAGGGAGCTCCCCTGGAGGAGGCAATGGCAGCCCACGCCAGTATTCTCGCCTGGAGAACCCCATAGGCAGAGGAGCCTGGCGGGCCACAGTTCATGGGGTCACAAAAAGTCAGACATGACTTTTCAGTTCTGAGAGACAACTTTGTGCAAGACAGGAAAGCGAAATCCAAGCATTAAAGCAGGCATTGAATCAAAGGTATTGCTACCACCCCACACTGAAATCTGGCAATGAATTAAGGTATCTCCAGATAAAGATACAGTTAAAAGTGAGGCACCTCACTCATCCTTTCAATTGGACAAAAATAGCAAAGAGATGGTGTGTGATTCTCACACACATCTCAATAGATTTAAAGGAAAAGCAACTGCAAATATTGAAGGGAGGGTCTCTTTAAAAAAAAAAAACAATATGCAAGAGAAATCTTTTTGAGTTTGTTTCTTCTTAAGGAGGAGACGAAGAGAAGGAGGAAAGGGAGGAAGAGAGAGGAGAAAATAAGAAAGTAAATATTCCAGGAACCAAACCTAAGCGAACCTTGTGGGTGTGGAATCAGTCCATTGGGCTTCACAGAACCACGCAGAGAAGAAACCTATGAAACTTCTGAGAGGATTTCATCCCAAAGGAAGCTTGAGCTTGCACTCCAAAAGACCAGCTTTTGTGACTTAAAATCACCCTTGGAACATAGCCCTTCTCGGGCAAGGAGTGGACTAAGAAATCTGCTTACTCCTCAGGGAGAAGACTTCCCCAGCACGCATTCGAGATGTGACAAAGGAAAATAGAGGGATAATTCACCTTCCAGAGTGGGGAGCCAGGATTTGCCAAGAACAACAGACGGGACATCTCTTCCCGGGGAACAGAAGTGGGGTTTCATCTGGAACACTCTGGGTAGTCTTCACAGTGACTGCGAGTTTCAGAACTGGCTTCATTTCTTTATAGTCTACAGATCATGGTGGGTGGGGAGAAAATAACCTTTCTTTTAAGTTCGTCTTTCTCTGTGAAATGGAGTAGAATGCCATGGTCCTTACCCCACACAGCCATGTTCCAGCCTGCCTTTTGTTGGGGGAAAAACTTAATAAATAAATTTAATCAAAGAAGTGAGAGAATGCAAAAACAAAGGAAAACAATCAAAGAAGACCCAATCATAACAGCTTAGTCATTAAGCACAGCCAAGGATGCTTAGTCCCTCCTCATGGGCTGTAGATGGTACTCTGAGCCATATCCTGTGAGCTGTCTTGCAGATACTGAAACCCCAACCAGGTGGAGAAGTTAAGTACATGATGAGCAGACTGTATCCACCACATAAACTGCCACAATTCCGAGCACTGGCCTCAGAGAAATGGGAGCAAACCAACCATGGATCTGCAGACTGACCGTACTCAACCAAGACGACGCTGGTCAGACCGCCGACGACCCGTTTCAGGATGACAGCTGCAGCTGACTGGGCTCTTTCTGCATGTAGCCCCCTCCCTCAGCCTATAAACCTCCAGCCCCTTGATTGTCGGGAGGTGGGAGGGAGTTGGCCTTTGGACAGATGTCCACCCTCCTGCTCCACTGCTGGCATCCAAAATATAGCTAACTTTCCTTTCCACCAACCTGGCCTCTGTTGGCTTCTGAGCAGCAAACAGCCAGACCCCACTTTCCGTTACATCTGTACCAAGAGGAGGCTCATTCTTATCGGAGATCCTGGACTTTGTGCTGGATGGGAGTTTGGGGGTTGTTTTCCTTGACTGTGGATTGAGGACGAGAGGAAAGGATATTTGATTATGGGAAGAGTGGTCTACGGCCAGATCCGTGACTGTTGCTAATGCATGCTAAGTCGCTTCAGTCGTGTCTGACTCTGTTTGATGACTGTTAACTAATATCAATTCCTTCTCCTTTCAGACTCACAGACAATGGTGTTCACCCTCCTGGGAGGTCGCGGGCAGCCTCGTGACCTGCTTTGGCTAAATTGATGTGAACAGAAATGATGTCACTTCTGGGTAGATTCATTTCCTGGTAGGCACGTCATGATCATTTTGCAAGCTCATGTTGGTAAAGAGGTGCCATACACAAGTCACGTGGAGGAACATTTTTCTGTTGTCAGCCCTTGTACATGAGAAATCGATTCTGTCTTAGGCCACTTAGATTTCTTTCTTTGTTACTATAGTATGCCTTACACCGGCTTGACTAACGCAGGATCAACACTAAAATCTGGATAATAAGTATGTTCATCAATGTTTCTATCTCCTTGTGATGACTGAACTCATTTTCTACTGTTCCATTTTAGAAGAAGTTATCTAATAGATAATCTAACAAATGATAGCTGCAAGCCAGTTCTCATTAATCTGCTGCGTTATTTTATGTCTGGTTAATCTTTCCTTCGAAATAAAAGAGTAATTTCAACTTTATTCAAATTTCGGTTTTTAAGAGCAGTCAAATACCAATAGTTTGAGTCAAAAAGGAAAACAATTACATTCTAAATCTTTATATTAAGTATAAGGTTCTTTCTCAAAAATGAAGACAGTAGATAAAAGTAATCTTTTTGAGTTATTCTGTTTTTTAAAAAATGGCCATGCCTGAAACTTCAATGTCATTATAGCCTACGCTTCAGCATGAATTCACCTACCTCAAACCCCAGGCATTTCGCTTGATCTGGTGAGGGAAAAAAGTTCTGTAGACCAAGAAAATGCCTTAGCAATAAAATATGTGAGAAATACTTTGACAGTTCTCCCAATCTTTTTCCCCTGGCTATAAAACGCATTTCTTCTCCTCCCCAACTCTGCTGTCACTTTGAAAACCATCCAATAAATTGGTCATACCTATCACAGTTACCCGTAGGCAAAAAGGAGAGAGAAACAGAGAGACACAGAAAGAGAGAGAGAGACATCGGTTCATGAATTGAGATTAGGGTACCTCTGCCCAGATCTAATAAATTCTTTAAAGACACACGTTAACACTCTCCAAGGCCAAATAGGAAACACATAGTCATCTCCTTATGGGTAGAAATATTTCAAACAAGCCCCCTGCAAATTCATTACCATCAGAATGTCCTGTTGCCAGAAAGGGTAGATCCCACCAGCCTTTGGCTGACAAAGAATGGCTCTCTGCAGTGTTGTTTGTTACAGAAACCCATGTGGCACTCTTCAGCTCAGACTGAGACACGGGGCAATTATCCTTCAGCTCATCATCTGAGGGCATCAGCAGTGGTACATGTTTTAGTTAGAGCTGCATTCGAGGCAATTTACCTGTCTGTAGGAGCCACCAGTCGCTACCCACTAATAAAGGCTTTCCAGGTTCCCCAGTGGTACAGCTGGAGAGCTCCTGGCAGAAGGGTGTTTACACCTTGGGGCACAGCCAGAACATGAAGGCTCCCGGACGGATCACGAATTGCCAGGCATGCACGCGTGTCCCGGGTACAGGGTGGACCCTCCAGAACTGCATCCCAGCCCTTTGATTATGTACTGTCTTGTTCCCGTCTGGAGGACTTTTCAGAGGCTGACAGAGCTTTTACAGTTTAATTGGTGTTGACGCCTTTTGAAGCCGTGCCTTGAGGCGCTCGGGGTCACTGTGCGCTTTCTCTGCGTCTCTCTCGATGCCTCCTTTCGGGCGCCTGGCAGCCTGCGGTGCCTGCCTGGCCCTTGCACTTCCTATTCACGCACAGACTTGTTCTGGGTCCTGTTACAAGAGCCCTTGTTAAATGCCCAGCAGGCAACAGTGAATGGAGGTTTTTGACTATGTGGGATTTGAGGCCTCTGGCAATAGTGGAGAATAAACTATAAATATAAAAGTGCCCTGTTGCGGGCTGTGTTATTATCACCAAGGATTTATTCCAGAGGCCACCGGAGCTCAGGCACCATCTGCGCCCGCTCGCGGCGGCAGGGCTGATGCTGAGGTTGGCACCCTCCTCTCCTGGACCGCTCGGACTGGAACTTCTCCTCCGTCATTACTTCCAATTTGGGATCTCCCTCCTCCTTCCAGCGACACTGTCTCATAACGGGTATCATTAGGATGCTGACTTGCTCTCAGACCCTGTTATCTCAGAGTTTAAAAAAGAGACACACACAGAAAGAACGGATCCTGCACTGGTTTTTCGGGTTCAGTTCTGCACAAGTGTCTTTTTGCCCCTTAAGAGGCACGTTTAACAGGCACCTGAGTTCTCAGTTGCCAACTGTGACAGGCTTTATTTAGAATATCACAATTTCCAGTCACCATTATGAACTTCAGGCCATCAAGGAAATTTTCTTGTTCACAAACCCCGTCAAAAAATATCCTTGTCTATGGAAGTGTTGAGATTTCTGGCAAGGTATCTGGTTCCCCTAACCATCAAATTTACTCAGTCTAGAGTGAAGGAAATGGCAACCCACTCCAGTGTTTTTGCCTGGAGAATCCCAGGGACGAGGGAGCCTGGTGGGCTGCTGTCTATGGGGTCGCAGAGAGTCAGACACGACTGAAGCGACTTAGCAGCAGCAGCAGAGTGAAAATAATAAATCAAATGGATGTCTGAATTTTTTTTAATAGATTTTTTTAAAAAAAGACTATCAATTCCTTATTAGATGACTAGCCTAGAAGATAAAATATATCAGAGAAATATAGTACATTCCGAAAAAACAAAAAACCTGAGTGGTTATAAGACACACTTAGATGGATTACTAATGCACTGCCTTGTAATTTTCAAAGAGGTATAAAACATACTCTAGTGTCACCGTTTGAAGAAAATTGGTGACTATAGGAAACTGTGCAATTAAAAAGAAGAATTTTTAAAGTTAAAAAAAAGCACTTCCTTCAATGTTCATGTGGTTATACACTAAATCAACTGAATTTTCAGGTCTTTATAAAAATCAAGTTTAAAAAAATATATAAATATCATCAGTCATAATTTTCTAAGGAACAGTATGAGTAAATTCCACCAAATTGGAACACGTTGAGGACAATTCACAACTGCCATGGTCTCTGTTTGAAACCCTGTTGCCAGCACAGGATTTAAGACAGCAATCCTTTGTCTCAATAGGAAATAATTAACTTTCTTCAAAACAAAAGACATAGCTGAAAAAAGAATAAATAAACCAAAATATCAAGAAAGGATTCTTACCTGGATGAAGAGACGTTTGGAGGACAAATTCATCTTCCACCTGTGAAAAGCTCTTAGAAATGAAAGCTCATCTGTTATTCTTTCAATATAGCAAAGCCAGGGGAAGATGAAACCTCCTCCGGTTACACTTAGCAACAAGGAGCAAAATTAAAAGCAATCATGAACTTGTGAGTGATAAATGGTATTAGATTTTACAAGGTTGAAAGGAGGCTTCAACTAGGCTTTTCCTTTTCTGCAGAACATCAGACATGGACAGGAAAGCATTGTCTGTTAGTCTATGTCAAGGCCTGGTGCGTCCATCACCCTCTGTGTCATTTGTGAGTCCTGTGATTCGAGGGAAGCGCTTGATCTCTTTGAGGCTCAGTTTCTTCATCTGAGAAATAGAACTACCTATTTCTGTAGGTTGCTGTGAGTAATAAATCAGATAATACATGTGCCAGGGTCCGTGACGTAGCCACGAAACAGTTAACGTTTCATTAGGGTTTGGGGAGGAGCAAGGTCGGGGGAGCCTTGTGGGCTGCCGTCTATGGGGTCGCACAGAGTCGGACACAACTGAAATGACTTAGCAGCAGCAAGGTTGGTTTTTGTGGGGGTTTTTGTTGTTTTTGTTGCTGTTTTGAGATACCACATAATATTTTCTCTTTTGTACCACAGAAGCCATCATTCATCCTGGATGAAAACTGTAAAACCTTCTTCAGAGGCAGTACGCCCATTGCAGAGTTCTGGAGCAAACATCAGAACCAGCGTCAGGAAACTGGAGTTCTCTAGGTTGGACACTGGCTGGTAGAGTATCTGGGATGG
This sequence comes from Raphicerus campestris, assembly GCA_006410735.1. NCBI lineage: Eukaryota > Metazoa > Chordata > Mammalia > Artiodactyla > Bovidae > Raphicerus > Raphicerus campestris. The sequence continues at coordinate 62,464 of SJYW01045797.1, read as the reverse complement.
GGAGGATGTTTAAGAATTGCTTCAGAGGTGTCGCTATAAACCCTTTTCATGAAGGGACTTGTGTGCAAGTGAACCTCCAGAGAAAAAAGAGAGTTCAAAAATTCCAGGTAAGGAATTGTGAATCATAAAGTCCTTGTAGATGGATATGGAGAGAAACCCACCATATCTCAGATGATAGGATTGTGGATGAACAAAGCAAACCAGGAGGACGGTCCTGCATCTAAGCTCCGACGTCGGTGGCAGTGGGATGTCCGTGTGATGTCGCTCATACATCCCTGCATTGCATTCCTCTGAGTGCATTCCTCTGACCCCATGCTGGGGATATTGAGAGGAATAAAACATAATTTATGTCCTTAAGCTCATACTCTAGAAAGCACCTTCCTCCTGCCCACCCTTACCAAGACCTACCCACCCCTGTCATTATCCATCAAAATAATGGCGCACTTCCTTGACTGTANAAATATATCAGAGAAATATAGTACATTCCGAAAAAACAAAAAACCTGAGTGGTTATAAGACACACTTAGATGGATTACTAATGCACTGCCTTGTAATTTTCAAAGAGGTATAAAACATACTCTAGTGTCACCGTTTGAAGAAAATTGGTGACTATAGGAAACTGTGCAATTAAAAAGAAGAATTTTTAAAGTTAAAAAAAAGCACTTCCTTCAATGTTCATGTGGTTATACACTAAATCAACTGAATTTTCAGGTCTTTATAAAAATCAAGTTTAAAAAAATATATAAATATCATCAGTCATAATTTTCTAAGGAACAGTATGAGTAAATTCCACCAAATTGGAACACGTTGAGGACAATTCACAACTGCCATGGTCTCTGTTTGAAACCCTGTTGCCAGCACAGGATTTAAGACAGCAATCCTTTGTCTCAATAGGAAATAATTAACTTTCTTCAAAACAAAAGACATAGCTGAAAAAAGAATAAATAAACCAAAATATCAAGAAAGGATTCTTACCTGGATGAAGAGACGTTTGGAGGACAAATTCATCTTCCACCTGTGAAAAGCTCTTAGAAATGAAAGCTCATCTGTTATTCTTTCAATATAGCAAAGCCAGGGGAAGATGAAACCTCCTCCGGTTACACTTAGCAACAAGGAGCAAAATTAAAAGCAATCATGAACTTGTGAGTGATAAATGGTATTAGATTTTACAAGGTTGAAAGGAGGCTTCAACTAGGCTTTTCCTTTTCTGCAGAACATCAGACATGGACAGGAAAGCATTGTCTGTTAGTCTATGTCAAGGCCTGGTGCGTCCATCACCCTCTGTGTCATTTGTGAGTCCTGTGATTCGAGGGAAGCGCTTGATCTCTTTGAGGCTCAGTTTCTTCATCTGAGAAATAGAACTACCTATTTCTGTAGGTTGCTGTGAGTAATAAATCAGATAATACATGTGCCAGGGTCCGTGACGTAGCCACGAAACAGTTAACGTTTCATTAGGGTTTGGGGAGGAGCAAGGTCGGGGGAGCCTTGTGGGCTGCCGTCTATGGGGTCGCACAGAGTCGGACACGACTGAAATGACTTAGCAGCAGCAAGGTTGGTTTTTGTGGGGGTTTTTGTTGTTTTTGTTGCTGTTTTGAGATACCACATAATATTTTCTCTTTTGTACCACAGAAGCCATCATTCATCCTGGATGAAAACTGTAAAACCTTCTTCAGAGGCAGTACGCCCATTGCAGAGTTCTGGAGCAAACATCAGAACCAGCGTCAGGAAACTGGAGTTCTCTAGGTTGGACACTGGCTGGTAGAGTATCTGGGATGGGGAGGATGTTTAAGAATTGCTTCAGAGGTGTCGCTATAAACCCTTTTCATGAAGGGACTTGTGTGCAAGTGAACCTCCAGAGAAAAAAGAGAGTTCAAAAATTCCAGGTAAGGAATTGTGAATCATAAAGTCCTTGTAGATGGATATGGAGAGAAACCCACCATATCTCAGATGATAGGATTGTGGATGAACAAAGCAAACCAGGAGGACGGTCCTGNGAACCAGTGTCAGGAAACTGGAGTTCTCTAGGTTGGACACTGGCTGGTAGAGTATCTGGGATGGGGAGGATGCTTAAGAATTGCTTCAGAGGTGTCGCTATAAACCCTTTTCATGAAGGAACTTGTGTGCAAGTGAACCTCCAGAGAAAAAAGAGAGTTGAAAAATTCCAGGTAAGGAATTGTGAATCATGAAGTCCTTGTAGATGGATATGGAGAGAAACCCACCATATCTCGGATGATAGGATTGTGGATGAACAAAGCAAACCAGTAGGACGGTCCTGCATCTAAGCTCCGACGTCGGTGGCAGTGGGATGTCCCTGTGATGTCGCTCATACATCCCTGCATTGCATTCCTCTGAGTGCATTCCTCTGACCCCATGCTGGGGATATTGAGAGGAATAAAACATAATTTATGTCCTTAAGCTCATACTCTAGAAAGCACCTTCCTCCTGCCCACCCTTACCAAGACCTACCCACCCCTGTCATTATCCATCAAAATAATGGCGCACTTCCTTGACTGTATTCACTTGTTGATCTGCCTCTTCACCTTAGCTTGCAACATCCAGGGAGAGCAGAAAGGGAAGTGTTAGTCATTCAGCTGCGACCCTGTGGACTGCAGCCGCCAGGCCCCTCTGTCCACGGGACTCTCCAGGCAAGAACACTGGAGTGGGTGGCCATGCCCTCCTCCAGGGGACCTTCCCAAGCCAGGGATTGAAGCCGAGTCTTCTGCACTGCAGGCAGATTCTTCCCCATCTGAGCCTCCAGCAAAGCCCGAGGGAGAGCACAGGGTGTCGTCACCTGTGCGTCTTCCAGTGCGTGGGTCTTTCGTCAGCGGGCGTTTAACGAACGCTTACAAAGCACATGTTAATGAGTGAATGAATGAACGAATGGACAAGTGAATGAGAGAATGAATGAACAAGCATGCGAATGGCAGTGGAAGGATGCGTTCACAGGTAGAGAGTGAGGGTCATCATCGCTTTTCAGGTCTCAGAGAGGCATCCTCCGANCAGCAAAGCCCGAGGGAGAGCACAGCGTGTCGTCACCTGTGCGTCTTCCAGTGCGTGGGTCTTTCGTCAGCGGGCGTTTAACGAATGCTTACGAAGCACATGTTAATGAGTGATGAATGAACGAATGGACAAGTGAATGAGAGAATGAATGAACAAGCATGCAAATGGCAGTGGAAGGATGCGTTCACAGGTAGAGAGTGAGGGTCATCATCGCTTTTCAGGTCTCAGAGAGGCATCCTCCGATGCCACAGAAAGGGGTCTCCTCTGAGTACAGACCACAGTGTAAATTCTTCATGTATTTTATACAGTGACTTGCTTAGTCCTTGTCTGAAGACTACACACCAACAGGAACGCTGCCACACCTCTTCTCCCAGTCCTCAGCACCGGGCCAAGTGCCTATCATATAGAAGGAGCTAAATCAATATGTGTTGAATGAATTAATGGATTGCCCATGATGGGAAACTAGGATCCGGGGGCACATTTCAGAGGAAGGATTAGGAAGAGTTCAGTTGGCACAGGCAGAGGGTGGGGGGCAATGTCAAATTTGAGATTAAAGCAACACGGCCAGGTGCAGTTCCCGGGCAAGCTGCTGTGAGATTCGCCTGGGAACCAGCGCCAATGTCTTAGATGCAGACGTGAGAATCACCCCTTCTCCTGGTTCAGGACCCAACTCAGAGCAGATGGTAAGTAAGTGATTCTTGAGAGGTTGCTGAAGGCAGAAGTTCTTGAGCTAAAGATCAGAGGAGCAAGGGAAGAAAAATGTATTCTTCACTGACACATTTTCTTTTATTACTCTTAAAAAATAAACAGACGTCCAGACTCATAAAAAGATAGAAAAAATTAAATAGAATATNGAAGGCAGAAGTTCTTGAGCTAAAGATCAGAGGAGCAAGGGAAGAAAAATGTATTCTTCACTGACACATTTTCTTTTATTACTCTTAAAAAATAAACAGACGTCCAGACTCATAAAAAGATAGAAAAAATTAAATAGAATATGGAGACACAAAGACCCTCTATAGCCAAAGCAGTCTTGAAAAGAAGAATGGAGCTGAAGGAATCAACCTTCCTGACTTTAGACTATACTACAAAGCTACANTGACAAAGACAGGTTGAGAGGAGGAAAGTGTACAAATTTGAATGCATTTTTACTGTGGTGTAGCTTGCAACACAGCATAAAGACCCCAAGAAATGACCTGAGCAGGAAGACAGACAAGAAATTTGTGAAGAACTGTTAAGTAGGTAAGGGGATTGGGCAAAGAGGAGTGAATGGTGGAGGAATAACAGGGGAGATGAGGGTGAGTCCAGTGAGGTTTCTCAGCCTGCAAACTCCCTGGCTCTGCAGGTGAGAGTGTGTCCGCTCCTGGTGCAGGGTCGGCATCTTCCCCGTGGGAGTTTCATGACCTTTCTCAGGGAAGAAGGGGAGGGCGAGGCCAGTCAGAGCACCCTTCCTGCTCCTCCTGCTTCCTACACACCTTCACCTTAGGATGTCCGAAATGCCAGGGTGCCAGATCTTGCGGGAGCCTGTGCTGAACCCCAGCCACGCCTTTTGCCATGTCAAGCCCTTCCCATCTCGAAGCAGACCCATCCGCTTCGTGTTACCTGCATTGTGCATTCAGCCTTCTCGTATCACCCTATGACCACATCACAATATGACATCGCCCTTTACAAATGTCTCCATAAAATACTTCGGTTCAGGATTATGCTCAGCTTACCCTGATAACCACAGTGTATGTCACACTTTCAGTCAACGGAGGACTATTTATTGGACACTTGAGAAATGGTTCAGCCCACACAGGGTATGATCAGACTGCAATGAACGAGACACAGCCTTTGTCCCCAAGGAACTCACAGTTTAATTGAAGGCAAGACCCAAATCTTGCCTTTTTAGTGAAACGATTATCGATGACTATCAAACATAAAAATGTGCCTGACTTAAGTGTTTTATTTTCTTTTTAATTTCCCATTATCATCACATGACCTTTCTGGCCTATACTAAGTAATCATTTGAAATTGTTTCCCCAGGTGAGAAAGTCATCCTTTTGGCTAAAGTTGAACATAAATACAAGCTCAAAGCAGTTATCTACAGCTGGGTTTAGCTGCATAAGCTTTTGGCAAATGACAGGGTGAGATGGCTTGTTTGAGGAGCGGAGGGCCTGAACTAGCTTGGCTTCTCCCTTTGATCATGTCTTGTTCCAGAGAATCAGTCCCTAAGAAACACAGTTCGTTCAAATTATTAATCAAATTAATTAATTATTGGATGGATGATCAATGGATAGATCGGTGGGTGAGTGCCTGAATTAATGTGATCTAGACTCAGTGTCAAGAGCTGGGCTGTTAATTTGCTTGCTCTAAAATCTAGCTCAGTAGCCCCACCCCAAATGCATCAGGTCTCTCTGGAGCCACCACGCTGAGCTGCCTTTCTGATGCAAGTCGAACGGAGCATCAAGATCTTGACAGGGGTGCCCCCTCTGCAACCCTGATGAGTGAGTCTAGCATTCAGTTGGTTTCATTCTGTGCTTGTGTGGCTTCCTTCGGTTTATGTTTGACTGGTTAAGTTTCACTTTAAAGACTAAGAATGTTTTAAAATATCTCCATTCCTTCATTTACTATGTCTTGGGAAGGTGAACCTGAGAATGAAGACTATCTATACAAGTTACCATTGATGGGGGCAAGACGTAAGGCATCCTGCATTGTCCTCACTTTAAATCTCCAGGGAGCTGGTACTCAGAAAGGTGAGTTGCAGATAACTTCACTGCCCATTCCACACACTTCCTAAGGATTCATCAACTTTTCCATAGGAAAGATCAAGTGACAGTTTATACCCCCCAACTCTGTTTAAATTCTGTAGTGACTTTCCTTTTGTTCTGGAGTATAGCTGGTTGACAGTGTTGTCTTAGTTTCAGTGTACAGCAAAGGGATTCGGTTACGCTGCTGCTAAGTCGCTTCAGTCGTGTCCGACTCTGTGTGACCCCATAGACGGGCAGCCCACCAGGCTCCCCCATCCCTGGGATTCTCCAGGCAAGAGTCCTGGAGTGGGGTGCCATTGCCTTCTCCGTAGTTATGCATACATATGTGTGTGTGTGTATATACATATTTCTTCTTTGGATTCTTTTCCCTTATAGGTTATTACAAAATATTGAGTACATTTCCCTGTGCTATACAGTGGGTTTCTTATCTATGTTATGTATAGTAGTGTATATATCTCAATCCCCACCTCCTAATTTACCCATTCCCCTATTCCATTCCCCTTTGGTAACCATATGTTTGCTTTCTATGTCTGCGCCCAAACTTGTTAAACTCTTACCTCAAAGTCCTACTCTAGCTACTAGTTGTATTACATTATGGTCCCTACATAGTCCTAGCTCAGCCTCTACATGGAAAGACTGACCTCAAACCAGACTTCAGTGCCGGATAAACGACCAGCTCCCCTGCTGCTGTCTGACCCAGCACTGAAGCTGTCTGCCCTGGTCGCCTTCTCTTTTCCTACAGTAACTCAAACCCTGCTGAGCCTTATTGCAGATTGGTGATGGTTTAGCCGCTAAGTCGTGTCTGACTCTTGCGACCCCAAGGACTGTAACCTGCCTGCAGACTGCTTCGGTGCTATTTTGTGAACTAGGATTCCACTCTTTGATCATGCACGTGGTTTCTAGAGACACATGTGGAATCAGGAGAGAGAGAAGGCAGTCAGCAGGTAGATGGCCAGGTGAGCTGTCCTTAGAGTCAGGCAGGAAGTGAGTGTCAGTCACTCAGTCGTGTCCGACTCTTTGGGACCTGGTGGACCGTAGCCCGCCAGCCTCCTCTTTTCATGGAATTCTCCAGGCAAGAATACTGGCGTGGGTAGCCATTTCCTTCTCCAGGGGACCTTCCAGGGATCCGATCCAGGTCTCCTGCATTGCAGGCAGATTCTTTGGCGTCTAAGCCCTCAGGGAGGAAAGCCCCCACTGAGTCTGCTGAGTCCCCACACCCACAGAGCAGCAGCACCTGCTCCTGGTTATTCCTCTTTCTTAGGGTAGAGAATCCTAGCTCCACAGGACGCCTCATTCATTAGAGGCTAACAGCATCTACGGATGGGTCGAATTTATCTGTAACTGGACAGAATAATAATCTCTGAAAATAATATCCAACTCTCAGGGCCAAATGAGAATTAAATGAGTTAAAAGATATCAACTGGAGACAGTCAAATAGAGTGAAGGACGACAGAAAGAGAAAAACAAATATTGAGTATTAATGTGTCCAGGTGGGATCCAGAAAGATGGTATAGATGGTCTTACTGGCAAAGCAGAAATAGGGACACAGGTATAGAGAACAAGCAGATGGATACCAGCGGGGGCCAAGGGGATGGTGGTGGGAGGAATTGGGAGATTGGGATTGCCATGTACACACTGCTGATGCTATGCATGAAACAGACGAGTAATGAGGACCCATGTGCAGCACAGGTGGCCTCCCCACATGGGAGGGAAATCCAGAGAAGGGGCTTTGTGCACGTGGCCGCGTGGCCGGTTCAGTTTGCTGTACAGTAGAAACTAACGCAGCATGGGGGAGCAACTAGACTCCAATAAAAACGAATTTAAAAATAAAATAAAACGAAACATCTAGACCAGGAACAAGACATCAAGCTTCAGAGCAGAGCCCACATCTGGCAGGTGCTAATTCCATCCTCATTCGAGTCATTAATAAACAGACGACTACCTGCGTGCAGAGTTTCAGTGCTGTCAGGAAAACTCTCTCAAGGGAATAGAGATCTGCTCATCAGCAATCTTTTTAGTACAGAGTTCACCAAATAGTGAATTTAAGTGACTCCATAATCACTCCATCTATATTTCTCCAATTTATCTACCCAAATATCTAAACGTATTTATCTGAACATGGAAACAGCATCTAAAGCGCTTTTCCTTTTGTTAAGTATGATAATTCTATCAAAAAAGGAAGGTTTCTGAAGCAAGATTTGTTCTCACTGACTTATTTTTAGGTTAACCTGCACCCTGGAAAAATTCCAAGAAGCCTGGTAAGTACTGTTTGCAAAAAAAAAAGAATTCAGGCAGTGGATGAAGGGGTGGGCAGGGCAGGAAGTCGAGGGTACTAGGCCAGGAGTGGGGAGAGGGCTCTCCCTGGGTGGTGGCTTCGTGTGGAAGTGAGCAGTCACCAACTCAAAACTTTACCTGCTTAATTTCTTTGCAAACACTGGAGATCACATTTATTGATACTAAGTCTTTTTTCTTTTCAAAATTTGGAGTTGGGAGACAGACCCTGGATCAGTGTTGCTCCGGGTCCTTGGGTTTCTAAATTTGTCTGAAGGCCCAAAGACAAGCGATCCCCAGTCTGACGCTCAGATTCGTGAGTCTCACCTCACCGTCTTGTGGCTGAGATTTCAGAGCGGGTTTGCTTCCCTCCTGCCCAAGACATTCACAGTCAGTCTCAGAAACCTACTTCCTTCAGGCTTAGTTTCCAAAAAGCATGCTAAAGGAAACACGTTTGTGAAAAAACATGCAAAAAAGTCCTGGGAGGTTCCGAGTGCCTGCAGGAGGCAGCGAATTGGGCACATGGACCCGGCGCCTTTGCTCTGTCTCAACAAAACGCGGTGACCTTGCTAGTGGGCCGCCACCACCAAGAGGGGCAGCCTGTTCCCTTTTCATTATGCAGGCCTCAGCTGGAGCATAATCCAAGTTTAATGTTGCTTCTAGGCCTTAAGGAAAAGCAACAATTTTCTCTCTGCAGAAATCTCTCTAGAGAAGATGTATGATTTATGTGTTGTCTCTTCATAGACCTTTTCAGAAATATTGTAAGCACGAGGGTGATGCGCTCAGCCCATGAGAACTTGCTGACCAACCCCCCAAGAGGGAGAATGTTTCTTAAGAATATTGTGGGCTCAGGAAATACTTATTTCTAATTCTATGGCCCTCAAAAATTAGGAAAAGGAGTTCTTTTTTGAAATCTACTCAAAGCTTTAAGTGTCAAACACAAAACAAGGTGATGGGATTCAATTTTTTATTTACCCAAGGCAGAATGAAATTCTCTTGTCTGAAACGTAAAGAAAACTTTTTCTCTTCGCCTTTTTAAAGTTGCTTAATGAACAGAAAAGCTTGTCTCCTGATGCCACAGAGAAAAGTGTAAGGTAAGGAAGGGAAAGAAGGAAAAAACAGAGTGGAGAAAGATAGTCAAAATCCAGCTGTCGTAAAAAGACTTTAACATGGCCACAGCATAGAATTCAAATCACAGTGCAGAACAGATAAGGCTCCCTGTCTACGCCACTGTAGGCCGAGGGCGGTGAGAACTCTCTTCACGAGGCCAGCGAGCAGTGCCGCTGCTTCTTATTGCAATTTGGGAAGTAAGTGCAATATAGCTTTCTCCTCTCCGCCTCGTTTCTAAAATAAAACTCTAGTAAGGGAATAATCGAATCCGAGGGCCAGAATGCCAGAAAAAAAA